>CATIWR010158166.1:0-46952 GCA_949677035.1 Omphalea diandra | reverse complement strand
TTTTTGTTTTTTTTTTTATATTAAATATGTTTATCTGGTGGTTGTTTTTTTTTTTCTGCCTCTCCCCCCACCCCACCCCCCCCCCCCCTTTCTTTTTTTCTTCCAATAGATTTATCACATTTCATACAAATTGGTAAGATTCAAATCCTTTCCTTTCGATTTATTCAAATAACATGGATCCTTAGTGGGATTCAATTTAGAAAAATTTTCATTTTTCCACTATGCTTGTTCTATAAATTCTAATAGAATAAGGCCTTAGAAAACCTTGGAACAAATTACAAAGATTGAGTCCAAATGTAAAAGATTGATGATGGGTGTGTGCTATATGAAAAACCCTAGATTTGTAAATGCATAAGTCAGAAGTAGTATAATGTACTTATGAGTAAATATATCATTTCCACAAGGATTAAGTTTAAGTATTGAGTATCTAGAAAATCAATAATAAATGACTATTAAGATTATAAATAGAAAATATAATAAACACTTATAGTAATGGAGATCAGTCATTAGAGAAGAGTGGTTAGGGGTTCAACTTCACTTGGTGACTTTTCAATTTCTTCATATTCTTTAAAAATTATTTCATTTGTCATGTGCTACTATCAAATCACTATGGTGATCAATTAATCTCTCTTAAGTAGTAATTGACATATAAAAACATGTTATATTGGAGGTTCCTTAACTAAAAAGCTAGACATCATGCACTTACCTTACTAAACGAGACTATAAGGATAATAATGATGTATTAAGGTTCATCAACTCATAATAAAATAAAGGAATTATTAAAGGATCCATTTTATGGAAAATATCTCTTGATTATCAATTCATAGAACTAAAATGATTAATGGTCATTCAATTAATATCATGAAGCACTCAACAATTACTAGCACAAATAATGAATGAGACAAAAAAGACTTAGATTAAGGAAAAACCAATATGAGTCATAAAAGATCCATTTACAACCCTAGCCTCAAGAAATTTAGTTCACAATGAAAAAGAAAAAAGAAAAAATGACAATCAAATCAATGATGATGTGTGCGTGCTATATGAAAAACCCTTAAGCTATAAATGCATAGGTAAGAAGTAATAATGTGTACTTGTGAGTACATATATCATTCCCATGAGGATTGAATTTAAGCACCAAGTATCTTGCTCCTTATATTATCTAAGGAATCAATAATGAATTTCAATTAAAATTGAAACCAAGAAAAGTAAAAAGAACACTAGAACTAATGAGAGATAATTAATGGGTGGGAGTGGCTAAGGGTTCAACTTCATCTATGATAATAACAAGTTTTAAACTATTCATATCTTATTTGAAATCAATCAAACCCAATAAAGTATGTGTGTGACTTGGAATCATAGTTCATTTACCATTTTTATCCTTTTTTATACACACGTCAAGTAAGATTCCATCTTAATTCCTAAAAATCACATATGACCATAGGTAAGACTCGTTCACCTTTCTCCACTAATGTAGATCCTAGCAACTTTAAGGATCACGAGGTCTTTAATAGCGTATAATGTAAGGCTTGGGGTTAAGCTATCAAAGAGTGGTTAAGTTCAAAGTAAGAGAATAATTGCTAAGGTAAAAGCTATACTAATAATTGTGAAGTATGATGAAATATTTCATGTGCATTTTCCATACATATTCTTTGTGATAACCTAATCAACCTTTTTTGTTTTCGCTTTTATGGCTTGACCTTTCCTTTATTTCTTATTCCTTTGCTTTTCTTTTTTTTTTTTCCTTCTTTTCTCATCATTTTTTCTTTTTGATCTCCTTTTATTTTAATGAAGGATGCATATATAAGAGCAAAATTTCAAAAGATCAATATGCCACCCCTAAACTTGAATTAATTTTATGATGCAAAATATAATAATAAATTATCCCTTTTGGCCAATTCTTGAAATATACACATTTGTATATGAATGACCCAACGCACAACACATCATTATATAACCATATCCCAACTCTATTGTCTTGATAGGGGAGGTAAAAGATCATTTAGGCTATATGGTTATAATGAGGGTTATGGGTCAAAGAAGGAAAGGTTATCAATACTCTCTAAGGAGTACTTTTATGAGGCTCAAAATGGGTAACAAGGGTTAATGTAAATCAAGGAATGGATGGGGAATAATGAGTCAACCAAAGAATTGCTAGTTATGTGCCCTAGGCCAATGATTATAATGGATATTTTCTTAATAATGTTATGATTGCAATTTTATTAAATATCTCTTTTATATTTTATTTACAACTAAATTATAAAATCCATGAATAGTTAATTTTACCTAATGTCATTAAGTACGTGACTTAATAGTAAAACCTTTAGGTGAAAAGAATTTTATTCTAAATTGTCCCTAGTCGATTATTATTATTGGGATGATAATGAATGAAGACTAGTATGTGTTTGATTAAAGAGTATGTTTTAGTTGTCATGGATATGTGATATTAAATCAAACAAGTAGATACATGTTTAAGAAACATTGTATTAGACCAACCAACTATTAGAACATTACATGGATTAATAGTCATAAGAGATTCTCATGCAACAGTAATAACTTAATCATTTGACTTGAAAATCACCATAGATTCCAATCTAACGAACTTCGTGTTTTCGTATAGTCCAACATTATCTTTAATCGGATGATTATACATACTAATATTGGATGTGGAATAAATCATACAGATGAATATGAGTGATTGAGAATGAATTGTCCTTTATATATTTTTATAAAAAATATATCTCTAGGCCCCTCGATTAGTTAGACTGAAAGATTACATGACCATGTAATAATTAATTGATAAATGTTATCAATGTCATTTTACATTAGTCTACTTGGAGATCGAGAAAGAATTGAGCTATATATGGATGACATGATCCATGCCTTATATTTAATTGAGATATAATGTGACAAAAGGATTATGATACTATTTGTGAAATAGGTCAGGTCAGATTATTGGCATTCACATAATTTGGTAGTCATAATGTGTTCCTAGAAGCAACTTATGAGTTGTGGGTCATAAATAGATTTTGGGTGTCTACCAATATTACGTGAACCTATAGGGTTTCTTACATAGAATGAGCCCAAAGCAAAATTGGGTTTATTGCTATTTCTATTTATAATTAGCATAATTAGAGATATTATCTAAATTATTTTAATATCTATTTCATTTTAGAAGTTGAAACATAATAAGATATTATCTTACTTCTATCTTTAGATACATATCTAGCATAAATATCTTAATGGTTAAGATATATATATATATATATATATATATATATATATGTGTGTGTGTGTGTGTGTGTGTGTGTGTGTGTGGGCTTTTTTGTATGAAAAAAGTATGCTTATGTTTTTCTTTAGAAAACATAAAAAAGAGAGAGAAAAACCATACTACTAGTACATCCTATGTTTTTGAGGTAGCATGTGGATACCTATAGAGGGCAATCAATCTTTAGAGATGCCTTGATCCGACTTTAAGCTTGAGGTAGAGTGTTACCGGTGTAATCTCCCTCACAACCTTCTAACAAATCTGTCACTTTTTGCATGGATTGGTAAGATTTACATCCTTTCCTTTTGATTTAATTGAATAGAATAGATCCTTGGTGGGATTCTTTGTAGAAAATTTTTTATTTTTCTGTTATGCATGTTTAACAAAACCCAATAAGAATGTCTTAATCATTTCCTTAAAGTTGCTAAGTCTAGGATTTCCCCTTGAAAGGTGTTTTAGCTTGTTCTAGCATATATAGAGGTTAAATTTGGCTTAAAGTGGTATAATTAAAACATCTTGATGGAGAAAACCCTATTTTTCCAAGTGTGCATATTGGTTTTATTGTGCCCAACCAATTTTTGAATAGAACATGATTGTTAAGCTCAAGTTATTATCATAAGGGACATTAACCTAATCAATTCCAAATAATGATTATAAAGTATCTTCATCGATTTTTCACCTTAAAACCTCAAACCAAAATTTAGTATAAGATTTGCTAAATTATGTTAAAAAGAATTACTGGAGGACACAAAAGAAAAATATTATCAAGTGTAGCCATAATTGCAATCAAGATTGAATAAGTGAAGACAAAAGAATTCGAAAGAAATCCCTAAACTTAAACATCATTGTCCTCATTGATCTAAAAACATAAAGAAAAGAGCAAAGGAAGGGGACTTCTTTTTCAAAGAGCTAAAGAAGAAGGCCCCAAAATCTGCCATAATCATGCAAAACACAAGAAAGTACAAAATAATTATCCATTAGAAACTCAAGAAAATAAGCGGATGACTTGCATAGCCATAACACAAAAGATCAATTCGTCAAGCATAAACTCAATTGCCTCTATGGTGACTAGATCCATAAAAAATTAAAGCACAAAGCTCTTCACAGTAATTGTCAAACATTGTCAAGCATCATATTCCTCTCAGAGATATTACCTACTTTTGGACCTATCATAAGACTTGACAAAAACAAAAGCATTAGTAAATAATGAAGGCCAAAAGAATCCACTTTGCAATACCTTAGCTTACAGTCTTAGAAGGAACAAAATTTCCTCCATGTTCTTTTATATGGCAATGATGTAGAATGTCTCCTATCTCTTTTTTTGGTATGCATCTCCTTATAATTCCATCAACACACTTCTTAAACAAATAGGGTTCTTCCCAAAAATAGAATTTAACATCTTGCAAAAACTTTTTCTTTTAATGGGAATTAAAATCATGAGGAATAATGTCACTTACCAAATGATTAACAAAATCAACATACTAAAGAGTTTGAAAAGCTTTTATAAAGAAGAATTGCTCATTCGACAAGGGGTCATTGATAAGAGTACTTACTTCTTCCTTTTGGTTGTGCTCTAAGTAAGAGAGGTGATCGACAACCAAGTTTTATGACCCCTTTTTATCATTAATCTCTAAGTTAAACTCTTAGAGGAATAAAATCCATCTTATAAGCCTTAGTTTTGCATCTTTCTTGGCTAGTAAGTAACAAATGGTTGGATGGTTAGTATAAATAACTACTTTAGAGACAAGTAAATAGGACTAAAATTTATCAATAGCAAACACTATAGCTAAGAGTTCCTTTTTAGTGGTGGCATAGTTGATTTAGGCCTCATTAAGGGTCTAACTAGCATAGTATATCACATAGAGATTCTTATGCTTTCTTTGTACTAAAACAACTCGGACAACATAGTTATTTGCATCGCACATCAACTCAAACAACGAGGACCAATATAGCTTTATCATGACTAGTGCAAAAGTGAATTCCTTTTTCAACCTATGAAAAACATCTAAACATTCATTAGCGAAGTTAAAAGGAACATCTTTAGCTAAAAGATCATCAAAAGGTTTAGAGATTTTTGAAAATTTTTTGATGAAATGCTTATAAACTCCTTGCGTGTCTTAAAAAACACCTTATGCCTTTCATAGATATTGAAGGAGGTAGTTTTTCTATGACCTCTATCTTTGTTTAGTCCATATCAATGCCTTCTAATGAGATTTGGTGTCCATGTACATTAACTTAACATACCATGATATGACATTTCCTAATTAATTATGAGATTGGTGTCCTCACATCTTTATAATACTCTATTAAGGTTAGCTAAACAATCAACAAATATAAAAAAGTCATCCATGAATATCTCAACCATTTTTTCACCATTTTGGACAATATATCCATTATGCATCTTTGGAAAGTGGTCAGTGCATAAGCCTAAAAGGGATATGCCAATAAGCAAAAGTACCATATGTGCGTGTGAATGTCATATTCTCTTGATTCTCCAGTGCTATTTGAATTTGTTAGTGGCCAAAGTACCCATCTAGGAAGTAATAACACATCTTCCCTATAAGTCTTTCTAACATTTAGTCAATAAAAAGTAAAGGAAAGTGATCCTTAAGGGTCGCTATATTTAACTTCTTATAGTTGATGCACACTCTCCACCTCATCACAGTTCTTGTAGGGATAAGCTTATTATTTTCATTAGTTATAACCATCACCCTATTCTAAGGAACTACTTGAATCGAACTAACCTAGGGGTGATTGAAAATATGATAGATGATTCTTATATCTAGTAATTGCACTAACTCTTTCCTAACTATCGCTTTCATATTAGGGTTAAGCCTTCTTTGGTATTCTATGATGGGTTTGTGATTGTCCTCCATTAAAATTTTATGCATGCAAAATGTAGGACTAATCTTTTTAATATTCGCTATAATCCATTCCAAGGCTCTAATCCTATTCGTCAACACCCTTAATAATCTTTCCTCTTATGTTTGTGCGAGCTCATTAAAGATGATAACTGGAATTGTGTTGCCTTCTTTAAGAATGTATACCTAAGAAAGAGGGTAAAGGCTTAAGCTCAAGTAGAGAAGGTTTAAGAAGGGAAGATGGGTTTATGTTAAGTTATTTCTCATAATTCAAAGGCTTAACAAGAGGAGAAGAAGAAGAAGAAGGGTCATCACATACCCCAAAATTCAGAGTAATTACCTCTATTATACTTCCTACTTCCTCATTCTCTACCTTTACCATAGCTACCTTTTCAAGATTGGAAGTCTTTTGGTCTTCTTTGAAAACTTCTTTAGTGTGTTCTTCAATATAATGTCGATCCATAGGCACTTTTCATCCTCTATAGGCTTATTAATGGCTTTGTACATATGGAACACTGCCTCTTCATCACTTGTATGCAAAGTAAGTGTCCCATCTTTAACATTTGCCAAAGATCCCTCAATTGCAAGGAATGGTCCTCCCAAAAGCAATGGAATTTTCCCTACCATCTTCATATCAAGAACCATGAAGTCTACCAAAATTATGAACTTGTCCACCTTGATGAGCATGTCCTCCATTATCCCTTTTAGCTATTTGATTGAATGATTCGTTAGTTAAAGAGAAATCTTGGTGGACTTTATCTCGCCAATACATATTTTTTAAAAATAGATAAAGGCATTAGATTTATGCTAGAGCTTTTTATCACAAATAGCCTTTTCAAAAGAAACATGATTAATATCATAAGGTATAGTGAAACTCCTTGGATCTCCTCTTTTTGGAGGCAATTTGTTAAGTAGGATGGCATTGCACTCCTCAGTCAAAATGATTTGCTTGTATTCCTCTAATTTATTTTTTTTAGAGCACATTCTTTATGAGCGTTGCATATTTCAACATTTGGGCAAACACTTCCATAAATGATATATTGATTTGAATTTTTTGGGCATATCTATGAATTTTACTTGTCCACCGTATTTTGCTTGGGCCTTAAAGGGGAAGGAATAGGAGGTATATATGATTTCACTTTTTCCTTAAGCTTGTCCTCCTTGATTAGTTCTTTCTTCTTTATCCACCTTTCCTTCTTCTTTGCTTCATTTTCTATCCTAGTTAGAAGTTCCTTATCACTCCTTAAAGTGATGGCTTTCACTTGGTCTTTTGGGTTGGTTCTACAATTGCTAGGTAGGGTAACTTGGGGTTTAAAGTTAAGGGCATTAACTATTTGTCCTACTTGGATCTCCAGGTTATGGATAAAAGATGAATGGTTTTTTTTTTGTTGGCTTAGTTTACTTAGCATCAAATCTCCTCATCACCTTTCCGTATTATTCAAGCTTAGCATTATTTATGGATATTAATTTCTCTAAGAGGTTTTTTAAGTTTTATTTCTTTTCTAGAGGTTGGTAATTTGGTGGTGAGAATTGGAAACTAACAAAGGTCCATAGTTCTTAGGATTTAGGGTATTATTGTTGGACGAAGAGAAATTAGGGTGATTTTGCCAACCCATATTGTATGTGAGAGCATGGATTGTTAGGTTACCAATAAAAGTTTTCCACATAATTTGCTTACACTTGATTGAAGGGTTCCCCGCTTGACAATCAATACTTTTATGCTCACTTTCCCCACAAAAGCCATACATGACCTACAAGAAAGAAGAAGACATAACATTATAATTAAAAGCACTCAATTTCTTAGATAAGGATGATACCTGAACTTGCAAGGTTTGAAATGCATCCATGTTTTGAATCTCTACTGCATTCTTTGGCAATGTCCTTTCATGAGCTTAATGCTTATTGTTTACCATTGTCTCAATCAAATCATAGGTTGTATCCATTATTTTATCTAATAGAGGTCCTTTAATTACTTCATATATTGTGATTTTGACTTACCAAAGAGTTCATTGTAGAAGGCATACACAATTGACCACTTTGGAATTTGATGACTCAAACATCTCCTCGAAAGCTATTCGAACCATTCCCAAGCCTCATTTAAGGTCTCTCCATCTTATTGGCTAAAAGTGGTGATTTCATTTCTAAGTCTAGCTGTCTTTGAGGGAGGAAAGTATTTGCTAAGAAAAGCTTGAGATAGCTAGTTGCAAGTAGTGATGCTCTTGGACTCTAATGAATTAATTCATGCTTTTGCCTTATCCTTAAGAGTGAATGTGAAAAGGCATGCTCTTACCGCATTTGTAGACATTCCATTTTACCTAAAGGTATCACAAATCTCCAAGAAGTTTGCTAGGTGTGCATTGGGATCTATATGGGATAGGCCATGGAATTGAGGAGTGCTTGTAAGCATTTTAATGAACATTTTCTTGATCTAAAAATTAGTAGCATTGATGGTTGGTCGAGTGATATCCAGTTGTAATCCTTTAAGAGGTGGTGTGGCAAAGTCCTTCAAAGGTTAATCTCTTCGATATGCCATTTCTTGAATTTTTTGTTGTTATCACCTTCTTTAGTTTGGCTTACATTCAATTTTCAAATCGAGAGGAAGAAAATCATCTTCACTTTCCTAATTTCGAGTTCTAATCATGCACCTAAAATAAAGAAATATGAAGCAAGGTTAAAAATAGAAAATAAAACTCTATATTAAAATAAAAATAATAACTTAGTATTAAAGCCATCAATACCTTACAACGACACTAAAAACTTGATGATAGGTGTGTGCTATATGAAAAATCCTTAAGCTTTAAGTGCACAACTTAAAAGTAATAAAGTTTACTTATGAGTATAGATATCATTCCCACAAGGATCAAGTTTAGGTACTAAGTATCTTGCACCTTATATTATATAAAGAATCAACAATGAATTACAATTAAATTTGTGACTAAGAAAAGTAAAAAGAATATTAGATGTAATGAGAGATAATCAATGAGTGAGAGTAGCTAAGGGTTTAAATTCACTTGGTGACTTCCTAATAGGTTCTTAATCCTTATCTAATTAGTTCATACATCAAGTGCTACTATCGAGTTATTATATGGTCAATTAATCTCTCTCAAGTAGTGATTGACATATAAAATGATGTTAATTTAAGGGTTGCTCAACTTAAAAGCTAAACATCATATAATTGTGTTACAAAATAAGACTCTAAGGATAATGTTGGGCTAGGTTGGTCAAACCTAAGTTAAAACTCTCTTTTAATCTTAACAATGTAGATTGATAAATCCTAACATCTATTTCAAGTGTTGATATTGCAGATATCTAGCTAAGATTGCATTAGAATTTGAATGGAAGCCTTAGTCTCAAAGATTAAAATTTGCATCCTAATTCATGGTTATGAATTAAAAGGTCGAGATTGTTATCTTGCAGAATAGTTGGATCGATTTGGATAGACGATTTTGCAGTGTATGTTGAATCCAGTGTTGCGATTGCTGCTTTTGTATTCACTTGGAGGGAATCAAGTCTTCAACCAAATCATGCTAGGTGTCTTAAAAAACCTTTGGAATATCAAAATTCATGGTAGCAAAATAATGGTCGGATAGTAATTTTAGTGAAACAACACCTCTATTTAGGTAGATGATTTTCGCACTAATTATCACGTCCAAAGATGAAAGGTAGAGGCCGTGACTTTCACTCTTACTCGAGGGACATAATAATAAATTTTTCTAAAGAACCAATGGTTTGATGCCACATGAACTGGCCATTAGATACAAATGGGTTCTCTACTGCGATTGAGCAAAATTTAGTGTTATGTGATGATCGCAATCATGATTATATAGTCTTGATTGCAAACCTTGTCTAATAAGCATTAAATATAGGATTTACTTAGCATACTTTGGAGATTTGGACATAGTTTTATTTGTAACATCTCTTTGGTGGTTGGAGGCTATAAATACACCACCAAATGGACTTGAATAAAAGAGAATGACATTCATTATAGATAAGCTCTTGTAAATTTATTTCTAAACCTTTAAGCATTTAATTTCTTATATTTTGAGTTATTGTTGTTTGATGTAAGCATTAAACACCATTGGGTTTGGGTTTGAGAGTTAGCCTTTAATTGTAAAACCCTTATTCAGGTTGAGTGTTAGCCTTATGAAACACTAGTGATGTTGTGTGTGAGCCTTTGTAAAAACACAAGTTGCAAAGTTAGGTGTGAGCTTTAAAACACCATTGGGTTTGGGTTTAATAGTTAGACTTTGATTGTAAAATTTGTGTTCAAGTTGAGTGTTAGCCTTACGAAACACTAATGATGTTGTATATGAGCCTTTGTAACAACACAAGTTATAAAGTTAGGTGTGAGCTTTAAAACACCACTGGGCATTAGTGAAACAACCAATTGGAAGAATTAAGGAGTAGATGTAGAGTTGATTAATACTCAAACCATTATAAAACTTAGTGTGTTATGTTCTTCTTTTACTTCTTCTATTTCTTGCTTAACAAACCTTCCCCTCCAAAATTCAGAATTTTCCATCAATTCAACCTCTTTCTTGGTGCACAAATGCTAATAGATAGCAATGATTCATTAAGGTTCCTCAACTCATAACAAAATAAGGGAATTATTGAAGGGTATGTTTTATAAAAAAACATCTCTTAATTGTTAATTCATGGAACTAATATGATTAATGGCTAGTTAATCACAAGTTTAAAACACTTAATAATTGCTAGCATAAATAATCAATGAAACCAAAAAGACTAAGATTAAGAAAAACCAATATAAGTCATACAAGATACATTTACAATCGCAAAAAGAAATTTAATTAATAATGAAAAAGGAAGAAGAAAAAGAAAATAATCAAATCAGTCCCAAGAATAGCTTTGAACTTCTTATTGATCTTTATTGATTACTCGCATGTTCACTCTTCCTAACTCTTTGATGGAACCTTTAGTCCTTGTTAACCATTATTCTCTCATTTAGGTTAATCTCCTATACCTTAGATCTAGCTTATTTCTCTTTTTAAGTAATGCTCAAACTGTCTTCAAAAGAGGAAGCATGTGTATCTCGAAAAGGAAGAAAATCGTTGGCAAAAGCGGTTTGCAATTCTCACTTTAATATGGAGTACGACCTTGCACCATCGTGACATGGTTGTATGCCTCTATAATCTCTCTTTACTATGCTAACTCTCTAGGATGCACAACATGCTTTGAGGTCATGCATTTTGGATTTCTTATACTCTTCTTAAGTTACTAAGGTGCACAACCATGTCCTTAGACCACATGACCGTGGCTTACTCCTTCATCTTTTGATCGTCATTTTTCTTCACTTTAACCGTACAAAACACCATAAACATGCATTAGGTGGATTAATAAGCAACATTAAGTGGTAATTCATTAATTTTTTTGGGTAAATTAACTATAAAAACATGATGAATATGGTTCTAAATAATTAATCCAACGAATAACCATGAACTTCCTCTTAAACTTATTAATTACTTGCTCCTTCTCTCTCTACAACTCCTTGATTGAGTTCTTGAGAATTATTATCCATTATTTTATACTTTTTGGGTGAATCTTTCATGGTCTAATTTTACTCTATTTCTCTTGTTAAATAATGCTTTAACCATGCCTTCAAAAGAGGAAGCTTGGGTGTATGGAAAAGGAAGTTAATTTTTAGAGATCTCTTTGTTCACTTCAAGGTTTTATGAGGAGCACAGTCATGAGGAGCATAATCATATGCTATTGTGATAACTTTTGGCTTGTTCTAACCCTTCAGGACATACAACCATGCTTCAAAGCTATTTGTTTTGGTTCTTATATGGTTTTTTAATGTTATTGAGGTGCACAATCATGTGCTTAGACCACACAGTCGTGCATCACTTCTTTCTTACTTAATCTTTACTTTTCTTCACTTTAAGCCTACAAAACACCAATAAACATGCTTTAGGTATATTATCATGCAAATTTAGGAGGAATGCATGAATTTTAGGGAAACTTAAACCATGAAAATATGATAATTAAGTTACTAAACATATTCCCCCAAACTTGAACTATTACTTCTCCTTAAGTAATCATCTTTTTGCCTAGTGTGAAATTCAACTACTTTTATGGTTAAATTGAGTATTAAGGTTTCAAAGAGAAGATTTATCTTAATTACAATCATGGTCTTCAATAATCACATAATCACTCTCATTATAATAACAAGTTTTAAACTAGTCATGCTTTATTTGCAATTAATCAAACATAGTAGAGAGTGTGTGTGTGTGCCTTGGCATCATAATTCATTCATTATTTGATCCTCTTTCATACTCATATCAAGCAAGACCCTTACTCAATTCCTGGGAATCACATATGATAGTAGATAAGACTATTTTACCTTTCTTCACTAATGTAGATCCTAGCATCCTCAAGGATCATGAGGTCTTTAATAGCTTATAATTTGGGGCTTAGGGTAAGGCTATCATTAAGTGGTCAAGTCCAAAAACAAGAGAATAATTGCTAAGATAACAGTTATATTAATGATGTGTACTATGATGAAACACTCTATGTGCATTTCCCATAATCATTCTTTACGAGGCATCCATGGTACCTTATTTTATTTTATTTTTTCCCTTTTGTGGCTTGATTTTTCCTTCCTTTCTCTTTTTTTTTATGAGAATAATAAATGGTGTATTTATAAGAAAAATATCAAAATATGCAAAACATAATGATAAATGAGCATTTTTACAAATTGTTCAAATATTCACAAAATTGACATAACACACAACACATCAGTATATAGCCATACCCTAATTATATTCTCTTCATAGGGGAGGTAAAATATCATTTAGGCTTTATGGTTATAATGAGAGTTATGGGTTAAAGAAAAAAAAGGCTAATAATATTCTCAAAGGAGTATTTTTCCAAGGCTCAAAGGGTAACCAAGGGAGCAACCAAAGAATGCCTTAATCACTTCCTTAAAGTTATCAAGTTATAGGATTTCGCCTCGAAAGATGTTTTAGCTTGTTCTAGCATATGTAGAGGTTTCCCCTAACCTAAGGTGACATGATTGAAGTATCTCATAAAGACTTTCCTATTTTGCCAAGTGTACATGATTTGTTTTATTATATTGGACTAATTTTTGAATAATAACATGACCATTAAGCTCAAATCATCATCACAATGAAAATCGACCTAATTAAATTCAAATAATGATTATAAGATTTCTTCATCAAACTATTCACCTTAAAACCTCAAACCAAAACTAACCATAAAATTTGTTAAATTTGACATTTAAGGTTAATAAGAATGGTTTGAAGTCATGAAATTAACATAACAACAAGCATAGGCACAAACACACTTAATAGTGAACAAGTAAAGGCATAGAAGCTCAAAGAAATCCCCCTAAACATAAACATCATCGACCTCAATTATTAAAAATAGAAAACAAATAGTGAGGGGAGAGGACTTCCTTTGCAAATATGCTGAGAGACAGTGTAAGAATCATTCGAAGCTTAACACAAGAACCATTATAAAGGATCCATCCATTACAAGCATAAGAACAACATTGAAGGCCTTGCATACAATATAAAAGATTAATGGCATAAACATAATGCAAGTTCTTCAATGGAAACACATCATATTAAGAATAAAATTTATAGTAATAGGCTTTATTTGTAATTATCAAACACAAGGAATCATAAGAGTGCAAAACACGGTTAATACAAGAAAACCCAATATGTCCAAAGTTGAAACATTAAAAAACATTAAAACATGTCTACAAGAACAAAAATAAATAAAAAAGGGAAAATTGGATGATTAATCCATTGAAGGTGGAGGAAACCTAACATGGCTAAGGTACGCTTGAAGGCGCCCATCTATATCCATCATTTGAGCATCCAAAGCCATAAGCCATCCTTACACCTCTTCCTCAAAAATAGCTTGGCGATGGTCCATATTCACCAAGCAAGACTCCATTTGCACCAAGATCTCTTCCACATTACTTAAGCGACAGTGGTGGAACATGAGAAGAGGTCCCTCCCATGGGCACATCTTGTGGTGTAATACCATCTTCATCACTCCCCTCCACTTGAGCATCTCGGATTAACACATACTTAACACCCAGTTTCATAACAAGACTAATGTGAAGCATATTATCATATGACAATCACCCTTGGCTTTTATAAGGTGAGCAGTAGAGGAAGGGTTACAAACTTTCAAATAATATGCAAGAATGGTCGCAAACCCACTAACATAAATATGCCTGAAATCTCTCTTAGCAACCACCCCTATATAATGGACAATCCACCAAGTGGTGTTGATGGGATAGTCAAATTTTATGCACCATAAAAATAACAATTCAATATGATTATCTACCCTATTGCTCCCCCTTTTACTTGTCATTGAATATGAAAGTAAATGTTGCACATATAATAAGGATGGCTCTATAATCTCCAAAACTTTTATAACCCTTACTTCATAATAGGATTTCCCACCTAAAGATACCTAAACTGTTTGATTATCAAAATCTTCTAAAAAGTTTACATACCTTTCAATATTTATCCGAAAAGCTTTCACAATTTCACTTAAAGAAAGGTTATAAGGTTTGTTAAGCAATTAGAATGAAATAGTACAAAAAAGGTAACACCTACCCATTCTCTTAGATTTAACGTGCAAACTAGCAAGGAATTCTAGTGTTAACTCTTGATAAGACAAGGTATAAAGCTCAACAAATCTTTACCATTTAAGGGTTCTAATATACTTTTGGATCTCATCAAACAAGTTTACATTTGCTAAACTCTTATGTCAATGAACTTGGTGGGTAAAAAGTTGATATTTGGGTACCATTTCATTCATGGTTTCGTGCTTATCTATTGCAAAGAAAGGGGTAGTACTAAGAGGAGGATTGAAGCTTAAGGAACCGAGTTTTTGCTTAGCAGTGGTCTTTAGCTTCTTAGACATGATAAAGATCGAGATTAGAGGTTAAGGGAGGATATTTTTGTGGAGTTTTAATAGTGGGAGGGCTAGTTTAGGAAAGGGGAAGAGGAGGCATAAATTGAGAAAATGAATGACACAAGGGTCTAAAATGGGTATTTTAAAAGCGCACAATCGTACATTAAGGCAATGCATTTCGGGTATGCTCAGGTCATTTGGTTAACAATGACACATGGTTATGTCATGTGGCCATGTGCTTTGATTGGTTAGGTGAGGGAAAAGGGCACATGAACATGCATTCTAGGCAAATACTGGATCTGAGGAAAAACATGAATACTCCTTTACATATAGAAAACCCTAAAATGTGTGTGTGTGTGTGTGTGTGTGTGTGTGTGTATATATATCTTAACCATTAAGATATTTTATGTCAACTGTGCTTCTTAAAAGATGCTGACAAAAACATTATCCAATTTCATTTTTAACCTTTTTAAAAATGAAATAGATATAAAATATAATTTAAATAATATTTTTAATTATCTTAATTATAAATAGAGAGCAATAAACCCAATTTCGATCTGGGCATATTCTATGTGTGCGACCCTATAGGTTTACATAATATTAGTAATGACTCAAAACCTATTTTTGATCCACAAGTTATAAGTGACCTCTAACAAGACATTATGACTACCCAAATTATATGAAGGTCAATAATCCAACCTTAACCTATTTCACAAATAATATTATAATCCTTTTGTCACATTATATCTTAATTGAACATAAGACATGAATTATGTCATCCTTATATAGTTTAATTCTTTCTCGATCTCTAAGTAGACATATGTAAAATGACACTGACAACCTTAATCAATTCACTATTGCATGGCCATACAATCTCTTTAATCTAACTTATCGAGAGGCCTAAAGATATATTTCTCCAAAAAACATATGAGGGACAAATTCCTTTTCAATCATTCATATTCCTCTATATGATTTACTCCATGTCCAATATTAGTTTGTATGATCATCTGAATAAAGAAAATGTTGGACTATATCAAAAAATGAAGTTCATCTGAAATTTATAGTGATGTTTAGGTCAAAGGATTATGTTAATGCTATTGCATGAGAATCACTTATGACTATTAATCCATGCAGTGTTCTTATAGTAGGTGGGTATAATATAATGTTTATTAAACATATATCTATATGTTTGACTTAATATCACATATCCATGACTAGTAAAACATAGTCATCAGTCAAATATCTACTATTCATCCTTTATTATTATTCCAACAATAATAACTGACTAAGGACAATTTAAAATAGAATTCTTTACACCTAGAGGTTTTACTATCAAATCACATACTTGATGACATTAGGTAAAATTAAGTATTCATGGAATTTATAATTTAGCCAAAAATAAAATATAAAAGAGATATTTAACAAAATTATAACCATGACATTATTAACAAAATATCCATTACAAGCATTAGTCGAGGGTACAAAACAAACAGGCTCCCACTTGCACTAGGCCCAATCAAAATTTTATCTAGCACCCATTGATCTTGCATGACTCTCACGCTTTAGCTATGATAGTGGTTTGGTGAATGGATCACCAATATTGTCATTGGTTGCCATTGCATATCTTTATGTCTTCCCTCTTAATGATCTCTCAAATGTAATGAAAATGCTTGAGTATGTGTTTCAATCGCTGATGTGATCTTGGCTCATTACCCTATGTTATGGCTATATTATTATCACAATACAAGTCTATTGGATTAGAAATGCTAAGAACAACATCCAGTCTAATGATAAATTTCTTTATCCAAATAGTTTCCTTAGCTACTTTTGAGGTTAGCTATATGTTCAACTTCTATTGTAGAATCGACCACAAAGTCTTACTTTGAACTTATCCAGCACACTGCATGTCTATGAAAAAAAACACAACCTAATTGTGATTGAAAGTAGTCCTTGGCAGACTGAAAGCTAGCATCTGTGTAACCACTTACAACTAGTTCACCTTCCTGTCATCTATATATTAAGAATGCATCTTTAGTTGTTCTCAAGTACTTAAGGATATTTTTAACAATTGTCTAGTTACTTTCACCTAAATTCGATTGGTACCTACTAGTTGTACTTTGTGCATATGAGATATCAGCTCGAGTACATAACATGACATATATGATATATCTAACAACATAAGCATATGGAATCTTATTCATGCAATCTCACTCATTTTTTGTCTTTATAAACTTAGTCTTGCTAAGAGTTATGTCATGAGACATTAACAATAATCCTCTTTTGGAGTCTTGCATGTTGAACCTATTTAGTACCATATCAATATATGTACTCTAACTTAGGATAATAAGGTTTTTAGATTTATCTTTATAGATTTTAATGCCTAAGAGATAGGCGACTTCACTTAAGTCCTTCATTGAAAAACAATTCCCTAACAACAATTTAACATTTTGTAGAGTAGAATATCATTTCCAATGAGTAAAATGTCATCAACATAGAGCATAAGCAAACCTATTGAGCTCTCACTAACCTTCTTGTAAACATAAGGCTCATCTTCACTTTTGATGAAACCAAACTTTTTGATTAATTCATCAAACCAAGATTCCAACTCAAAGAAGATCGCTTCAATCCATTGATGGATCTTTGAAGCTTGCAAACCTTTCTAGAATTCTCAAGATAGAAAGCCCTTCTAGTTGTGTCATATACACATTCTCAAGGAGATTTCCATTAAGAAATGCTATTTTGACATCCATATGCCATATCTAATAATCATAGTATACAACTGTGGCAAGGAAAATCTGAATGGATTTAAGCATAACAACTGGTGAAAAAATTTCATTATAGTCTATACTATGTGTTTTACTTATAACTTATTGCAACCAACCTTTGCTTTATTGGTATGCACATTGCCATCCATTTCTATTTTCTTTTTGAAAACTAATTTGTACCCTATAGTTTTTAAACCATTTGATGAATTAATCAAAGTCCATATTTGATTATCATACATGGATTACATTTCAGACTTCATGGCTTTTAGCCATTTATCAGAATCTGGACTATCTACAACCTCTTGATAGTATGTGAGCTCACTTTGGTATGCAAACATCACTTATTTACTGTTAGTTAAGAGAAATCTATATCTCTCAAATATCTGACGTGTTCTTATTAACCTTCTTAAAACTTGTGTTATGTGTACAAGTTTAACAACTGCTTATGAATCCTATTGAGATTTCATAGATGGTTCAAAACTATTTTATGGTTCTTGAATTTCTTCGAGTTGGACTTTATTCCCATTGGTTCTTTTAGAAATGAACTCTCTTTTTAAAAAAGACACTATTCTGAGCAACAAACACTTTATTCTCATAAATATTATAGAATTAATACCTTTAGTTTCTTTAGGATATGTCGTAAAATAAAATTTATCTAATTTTAGAGCCAATTTGTCTGAAATTTGACACTTCACATAAACATTACATTTAAATCTTTATAAAAGACAAATTGGGAGATTTCCTAGTCCATATCTCATATGATGTCTTTTCAACTACCTTTGATGGAACTCTATTTAGTATGAATGCAATAATTTCCAAAGCATACCCATAAAAAGAGATTAGAAGATCTGTCTAACTTATCATAGATCAAACTATATCTAATAATTTTGATTTCTCCAACAGGACACACCATTCTACTGTGGTGTTCTTTGTGGAGTTAGTTGTGAGACTATCCCATAATTTCTAAGATGATTAGTAAATTATTGTCTTAAATATTCACCACCTCGATCTGATTGAGGTGCTTTAATATTATTACCAAGTTTGTTTTGTACTTCATTCTCAAAAATTTTTATCATTTTAGAGGATTCAAACTTATATTTCATATGATAGATATAGCCATGCTTGTTATAATCATTTATGAAAATAATGAAGTACTAGAAACCTCTTCTAGCATTTGAACTTAATAGTCCACATTCATTAATATGTAATAGGCCTAATAAATCATTAGCCCTTTCATTATGCCCTATGAAAAAGGCCTTAATCATTTTACTTAGTAAACAAGATTCACATGTTTCAAATGATTCAAATTAAAATAATTAAAAGTCTTTATTATTGGAGCTTTGATATGTTTTGCTTATTTATGTGGATCAAACGATAGCACTAGAGATAATTAGAATTGGGTTCATTAAATTTATGCTTATTGGTAACAATTTTATAGATGGACTCAACATTTTTGTTTCTAAGATTTAGGACATAAAAACCAATCGATAAATAAGCATAACCATAAAGCATGTCATAATAAGAAATGGATCATTTATTATTCTTAATAAAAAAAATCAAAATCTTGTGTGTCTAAACAAGAGACTAAAGTAATGTTCTTATTAAAAGTAGGGATATAATAACAATTATTTAATATCAAAACAAGTCCACTAGGCATAATTAACTCATAAGTTTCTACTTCTAAGGTAGCAACTCTTGTTATATTTGTAACTCATAGATTCATCTTACCCTTGGCCAAAGATCTACTCCCTTTTAGACTGTGTATATTGTTGTAAATGTGAGATCCATATCCAATATTATGAAGTGGATTTAAAAGTAGATAAACTGACCTCTATAATATGTATATCTTAAACAGTAACCTGAATGTCTATTTTCTTTTTTAGATTTTCTAAATAGAACTTACAATTTCTCTTCTAATGACTTGGCTCATTGTAGAAATGGCATGCTCCTACCTTTGGAGGCTTAGGCTTAGGGTTGAGCTTGGGGTTCTTTAAGTCCTTTTTAGCCTTTTTCTTTCCCTTTCCCTTCTTCATCATACCCTTCCCTTCATTGACCATTAGAACCTCTTTGGTGTTCTTCTTGAAGTTCAATTTAGCAGTCTTGAGTATCCTATTCAATTCAGAAACACTTTTCTCTATATTATGCATGTTATAGTTCATAATGAATGATCATATGCATAAGGTAAGGATTAGAGAATGATGTTAGTAGCCAAATCTTGGCAAATGACAAGACCAAGTTTATGCAAATGATAAAGATGACCCTTCATTCTTCGGAACATGAGGACTAACTGAGCTATCAGTTGCTAACTTGCATAAGTGTAGAGCCTTAATGGATTGAACCTTTTAATTTAAGTCTTCTCCTAGAACATTTCCTTGAGATGACTCATTAGAGTATAAGCCTTCATTTCCATTAGTTGCTTCTGAAGCTCTAATTAAATGCTAGCAAGTGTGAGGCAAGTGACATCTACTGAGTCATTAAGATGCTTAGTGTGAGCTTCCCTTTGGGCTATATGAGCATTAATAATAGGTTATGTGGGAATAGGTTGATATAGGACATTTCCTTTCTTGCTTGAGAACAATTCTCAAGTTTTATACCAATCTATGAAATTAGTTCCATTCAATTTATCCATCTCAAGGACCAATCATAGTGACAAATTAAAGGTATTATTCAAAGCCATAATCTATAACATAGATATATAGAGAGCACTTAGCATTTTATTAAATATTGAGTCCCACTAACTTTCATCAAATCATTAACTTTCAATTACAATCTTCCAACAATTGGAATATTTAGTGGGCACCTAATTCTTAGTAAGCTTTGGTTTATCACTTATTTAGGTAGGTAACACTTTATCAATTACATCTAATGTAACTCTTGGATAACTTGGGATATTGACATCACATGTCTCAATTTATCCCATTTTATGCCTTAAGTTCAAAACCATTTCGGTAACCTAGTTAAGTCTAACCATTTCAAACTTATGGATATCACTATTATCCATCTTATTTTACTAAGATGGCCCAATATACTTTACTTTAGCAAAACTTATATTTAAGAATCTAAGTATTGATAAGTGTTTGAATCATGGTGGACATTTTATGACTTTATCTCATTGAGGGATTTTACTAGTTTTAACCTATTATGTATTTTATATTGCATCACATACATCACGTACATTGCATCATAAACATCTAAAAATAATAGTAATAAGAAAAATAAAAATGTCATAACATGACCATTAATCAAAGTTGATATTCATAGCTAATATGAAGATCAAAAGGTCAATCTTAGGGTTAAATCCTCAACTCCATGGATTTGTCTAGGTTGCCATCAATGGTCACCTCCTCATGCCTTAAAGATTACCATCTTGTGCCATGAGAATCACCATCTTATGCATTGAAGGTCCTTATTATAAGTTGTAATTTACAAATAATAATTAATACTATTTTATTACTACTAATAAAATAAATGATTATAATAAAAATAAATGACAAACATGCCATATATAAAATTATAACCCTTGAAAGATAGAGAAATTAAAAATCCAATCACATTGGTCTAAAGGGTCATGCCATGCACCTTGCAAAAATTCATAATCACAACATCCATATATGTTAAATAGATTATGTTAGGGCAATTAATAATTTATGTGATAAAACTATTCGACGTTAATGGGTAGTAACCCTTATAGGGTCCCAAGGGCAATTCCCCAGGTGGTGGTTGTGTGGGTTGTTGTCTAAATTCCATTAGTTTTAATTAGTATGATAACTAAAATCATTAATTAATATGTACTGGACCTTGGCACCAAGAAGGGGGGGGGGGGGGGGGGTTTAATTGGTGTATGAAAATTTCTAAAAACAAATAAGTGAGGAGGAAAAATAAGAAGATTGAGACAAGCGATTTATAGTGATTCGGGTATTAAGCAACCCTATGTCAACTCCCCAATTCAAAAATTAGGTATTTCACTTAATCAATAGTGTTTTAAAAGCTAACACGCAACTTAGTGTTTAGGCTCACACCAAACCTTAGAACTTGTGTTTTATAGGCTCACACAAAAACCTTTTACAAGTGTTTTCAAGGCTCAGACTAAAACCTATCACAAGTGTTTTCAAGGCTCACACTAAAATCTATCTCGATGTGTTTTACAGGCTCACACAATGACCTTACAATATGGTGTTCAATGCTCACACCCAACAATTAACAATCTTATAAAGAAAATTGAAAGAAATGAGTAAACTGCTATCTTGACTGCGAAATAGCCTTCCAAATTATGCAACTTTCACTTCTCAAATCGCAGTTACTACCGACATATAGCCTTCGTGATTTTTGACTTACAATGGCTTCCTAGGACACTTGTCAAGCTCTGATTGTGGACTTCTTTCCCTTTTGAAGCTTTTGGTAATTTGCGGTCCGACTCCGACACGACACATACTGCGAATTTGTCTGTCATTTTTGGTTTGCTTCATTTTGCTTGTTCACGGCTGAGAATGACTCTGCGATTTAGCCTGTCTGATTTTTGGCAAGTCTTCTCAAGAGTCACGGTCGCGAATCCTTGATTACGATCGTGAGTCACTTTGGAGTTAGAGAGATTTTCTTCCAACTTAACTTGAGAGATTTATTTTTTTGGAAAATTAACACTTAATAAAAACATTAGTAATGATCAATCTCCTTTGTCAAGATCAAAAGAGGTTTTAGACTTAGGATTAACCATCCTAGTCCAACAATCTGTTTATAACATAACTAATTAATCATTGCTTAATAATTAAATAAATTTATGGAATTTGCTAATATGTTCAAAATAAACTATTTTGCATTTAACAATTAAACAAACTCTATAACTTCAATAAATCTATTCGAAATAGATTTCCATCAATTAATACTTAATCAATCCAACATGATTAATAAGATAAAAATAGAATACAAAGATCTTTTTAAGCTGTATTAATCAAATTAATATAACATGTCGCAAGAAATAGTAATCACGTTAATTAAATCAATATTGTGAAATTCGTTTAATGATATTAAACCCTAAACACATTAATCTAATTATTTATGTTTTTATATAAATTAATCAAATTCACCTTTAACCTAATCCATTTTACATCAAACCATTGAAACAATTTCCAATATAACACATCCATGTTCACATATATAATAGTTATACATAAAACAAAATCAAATACAATTCACTCGAATTTGCAAGTGGCTTTGATACAATGATTGAGTTTTGTAGAACAAATGTAGCAGAAAAACAAAATTTTTTTTACAAATTATCCCACTAAGGATCCATGCTATTCAAATAAATCAAAAGAAAAGGATGTGAATCTTGCTAATTTAGACATGAGATCGCAAATTTGTTGGAAGGCTAAGAGGGGATTTATACCAGTAACACCCTACCTTAAGCTTGAAGTCGGATCAAAATGTCACCAAAGGATGATCACCCTTTATAAGTATCCACACGAATAGGTTTTTTTCCAAAAATGAGTTATGTGCTATCACTAGGGTTTTTCTCTCAAAAATATATATATTTTTTATTTTCTAAGGAAAAATGTGAATACTTCTTTTCATACAACAAACCCTAAAACGTGTTTGTGTGTGTGTATGTGTATCTTAACCGTTAAGATATTTTATGTCAAATTTATATCTTAAAAGATATAGATAAAAATAATATTTTATTTTATTTTAACCTTTTAAAATGAAATAGATATCTAAAATAATTTAGATAATATCTTTAATTATCTTAATTATAAATAGAAACATATAACTATGCAAACACTGCATATATGTTCAAGTATCCCAAATGCAACAGTGCCATTGTCATTGTCGTGTTTTTGCAATTCACATGTCAAAATGATTATTTATCCTGTGCATATGCTCATGTGAGATTTCATATCATTTATGTAATGAATATATATTCATGTGATAATGCCAATGAATAGGGATAGGGATGTTATAAAACATGTGACCCTCAACAATGTTAACTAGATTATTATTTGAGTATCTTGGGAGATTTGTTAGAGAAAAACATAAAGAATGGGAGAGTTTTCATTTTCTAAGTAATTTGTGTTTTAGATTTTTGCTTTGTTTTTGAGAAATTTGATTTAAAAATGAAGGAGATTTTTTTTATTTTGCTTTTAGTATATCATTTTTTCATGATGACAAAAAGGTAGAGAATGTTTGGATGCCTTGATTGGTATCATTTATTTAGAAACTCCTTTGGATACTCTTGTTTGAACTCTTTTAGTAATATAACATCTAGTATATTTTTAACATTTAACATTTGGTATCCTATGTGGTGTATTCGGTATCCAACTTTATGTTTTGACATTTGGTATCCTCTGTGTGTTTTTAAGTTTTGAATATTTTGGTATCAAAGCATCTTGGTTTTTATCATTATTCAAAAAGGGGGTAGAATGTTATGTCAATAGGGAGAATGTTTAAAGAACATATGATCCTAAGGTATTGGTCTTACTCCTCTACTTTGAATGATAATAAAACCAAGATGCTTTGATACCAAAATATTCAAAACTTAAAAGCACTCAGAGGATACCAAATTGCAAAACATAAAGTTGGATACCAAATAAACCACACAAGATACCAAATGTTGAATATTAAAAAGATACTAGATGTTATACTACCAAAAGAGTTCAAATAAGGGTATCCAAATAGATAAGTGATACCACTCAAAACACATACTAATCAAAGCATCCAAACAATTTGTTTGCATGGCATGCCTAAGACCATTGTTAATGATAGAGATGTTAAGTTCTTAAGTCAATTTTGGCAGACTTTATGGAGTAAGTTAGGAACTAAACTCTTGTTTTCTACTATTGCATATCTACAAATGGATGGGTAAACTGAAGTAGTTAATAGGGCACTCACTACTTTATTACACACTATCATTCAAAGGAACTTAAAACATTAGGAAAAGTGTTTGCCACATATTGAGTTTGCATAAAATCTTGTTGTTCATTCTACTACCTCTTTTTCTCCTTTTGAAGTTGTTTAAGGCTTTAATCTTTTAACTCATTTGGATATTTTACCTTTCTTTACTGATGAGCATGTTAATCTTAATCATAAGCAAATGGTAGATTTTATGAAGGATTCACTTGTTAGGGTTCATGCCAATATTGAAAGAAAAAATTAATAATATGCTAAGCAAGCTAATAAAGGATGAATGAAGATTGTCTTTGAACTCAGAGATTGGGTTTGGGTGAATATGCATAAGGAAAGGTTTCACATACAAAGAAAATTCAAATTATAACCAAGAGGAGATCGACCATTTTATGTTTTCGAGAGGATCAATGATAACACCTACAAGCTTGATTTTCCAATCAACTATGGCTTAATGTTACTGATTTATCTTTGTTTAATGTAGGTGATTTGAGGATGAATCCTTTCAAAGAGGGAGGGAATGATGGAGATCGAGATACTAGCAAACCTTCCCAAAAATCCATTATAAAAAATTAAAGGTCTAATGATTAGGGCAATGACTAAAAGAATGAAAAAAGCTTTGCAAGGATTGACCATGTGGTTGCAAGAATCTTCTTCAAATCGAAATCAAGTCCTTTATACCTTAATTGCATGGGAGGAACCTCAAGAAGAAAGCTACAAGTTAGAAGAAACTTGCTCAAAGGTAGAAATATGACATATGACCATGCACACAACCATGCTCCTAAGAATCAAAGCCATTCACACAACCATGCTTCAAGGTACAACATCGGGCAAAAAGTAGTTACATGACCATGTACACAACCGTGCATCTTGAGCTGCAATTTGGGATTCTATTTTTTAGCCATTTTTTAGTTTCTATGTTTCCTTTTTAGCAAGTATCTTGTCTATAATATTTCCTACTTAGATATGACTTTGTTTAAAAATATAAGAATATATTTCCTACTTAGATATGACTTTGTTTAGGAATATAAGACCTTTTTCTATGTAGGAAAACTCTCTTTGTAAGGTTCTATTTAAACCATCATCTTGTATTACGAGAAAGAATTAATATTTAATCAATTTATTAAGTTTCAAAAGTTTATGCCTTACTTCCTTGTGTCCTTGGTATAATACAAAATTAGACTTATCAAAAAGAGTGATCAACCTTTGTGGTGTCTTCCAAATTGGAGTTTTAAGGACTTAGTTTCCATAGGGTTATAATCTTTTGATGGACAATTTGACTTCTAAACTTTATTGGTCAAAGTAATGATTTATATAAAGAGTTTCTTAGATGGGCCTCTTAATGGGTTCTTTATCACAATGACACCAAAATGGGAGAACCCATTTACATTATTTAAACAAATGTGTATATAAAAGGAAAGATATCCCTAAGGAGAGAGGGATTTACATAACAAGTATTACATAGCAGGGAAGGGGATACATAAATATTTACCCATGGGGCGTAGTTACATTCAAAGGGGTAACGTAACATTTATTCCTAAATTAGAGATACCTAACCATGTTATTTAGGGATTTTTAGTCTCCTTTAAAGAGAAATGCAAACAATTGGAGTGCCTTATTCTAAAGTATTATTGGCTCCTACATGCACTTAATAATTGAGAAGGTTGTTATAATCGATGGCTCTATAAGTTTAGGGTTGTTGTGATCCCCTATTTGATCTACCTAAAGGTACTAGGCTCATGAGTGATTTATCCTCTTGATAATCTCCTAAGCTTGAATGGAGCTTAAGTCTCAAATTTGGAGAACTATCTACTTGACTAAGGGCAACCTAGTACTCGTGGTTAAGTGTAAAGGCTACATGAATATAATTGATTTACTCAACAATAGGCTTAAAATATTAAAAATGAATAAGAGATTGACTGTAAAGCTAATTTCAATTCCCCAATAGAGTCATCACTATGAGCACCTTGAAGTTTCGCTTGAACTAATGGAATCTTGCTTGTGACTCCATCCTTTGATCGATAAATAGGGGAATGAGAGGATAACGATCTCTGCATTGGTAATGACTCGAAGATGTGATGCATGTTTAGACCAGTAAGAAATCCATTTTTAGCCTGGTATAATTCAAGTCCCTAAATCTAATGTGATGGTCATCAAGGGACCAAGCAAGGGGTAATACATTGGTACTATTCCTATAAAATATGGAGTTGCCACTTGACTTTGGTAGGGATAAGAATTTAGGAAAGGCAAAATCTGAACCTAATTTAAGATAATTAGAAGGCCTAGTTCATCTTTAACCCATCAAAAATTAGGTACAGCTTAGTGAAGAGGTTAGGCACCTCTATGTTGCCCGGATATTAGGATTTGGACTTTTAGGCACCCTTGATTCACTTTTTATGCAGTAATTGAGTTATTGATTAGTTTGATTAATGGCCCTAAGCATGCTTCTAGTGCAATTAAGTCAATAAAATCATTCTGTCAATCTAAAGGTAGTGGAGGCATGCATCATGGTATAGGGGTCATCATGTATATCCATACATCTATACATCATAGATAATATAAAAAGAATAAGGGATCATGTGACATGGCATAGGGATTATCATGTATATCCATAGACATCACATATCACAATCATCCATATAATCACAATCATAGTGATTATCATGCATATTCATACACATCGTATATCATAATCATCCATAATCACATGGGATTTAAAGACCAAATTCATAGTCTAATCTAAGTAAGAACACCTACATCCAAAGGAAAAGATCAAGTTAATGATCAAATGACAAAATGAAGGAAACTAAGTAAATGAATAAACCACATAAATAAGGCCAAGTTACCATGTCTCCCATGCCAAGGTACTAAATTATGCATCGAAGTCCTTAATAATATAACCCAACATCACATGAAACATTCAACAATACCAAATAAACAAAAAGATAAGAGTTATCAAGTGTAAAGAAATATAAAAATGAAAATGCAAGCATTTAGAGATTTTTCAGTGGCCCAAGGAAAGAGACATCACAAAAGCAATCCTAGGATTGATGAATCCTTTCCTTATATACCTCTCAAAGAGTATGGCATTCATATCCACCACTAACCATAAAGGGTTATCATACAACACAAGAACGGAGGAAGATTAAAGGCTAAAACATTATTCACACACTTTAAACATGAACACAAAGATAAGAAGAGCTCTCAAGATCCTTAGAACCATAGGTTCCTCACTTGGTCATTGCCTTAAAGTGATTAAAATAAAACCAAAATCATCACTAAACCAAACTGTAAGAATAGAAACATTTGTCTAATATAAAATATGAAAGCCATTTCAAATCCCATTAAAACCCCCTTTTTGAAGTGAATAAGGGTCCTTAGCCATTGGGCCTCCTTCTATTCTACCATTAGGGTCATAAAAGACCATAAAAAGGTATATTAAAAAAAAAAAAAGAAATCTTAGAAGAGAAAAAAGAAGTTTATATAAATAGGGTTGCATAATCAAGTTCTTGGGCTATATAGACTACCTTTAAGTTTGTACAACCCTAAGTTCTTAGGTTTGGGAAAATAGAAGGAAAAAGGAAAGGGAAAGAAGAAGAGGGATGGGAGGGTTATAGATACCTTCTTTGATGTTTGCTTTGCCCTCAAAGGCTCACTAGATATCTAAACAAAAAAGGCCTTATTCTACCTTAAAAATGATAATAGAGAGTTAGGTTTCCAAATTTTTAAACTAAGTATGGTGCATAGAGAAATTTTGGTAAGGTTTTGTTAGGGTTATCCAGGCCTCTCCCCCTTTTCAAATGAAAGGGGTATTTATAAATGATGGATGAGTGCATAAAGCTATAAAATGGTTATGGCAATAACTTTTCTATATTTAATCATAAAAAGGGAGATGCATCTTAGGGTTTATGTACTAGTTGTACCGCCAAGAATGGTTGTACATCCATTTGTTAGGGTTGTACAATGCAAGGGTTTATGAGAGACCAATTTTAGAAGGTTCTATGGGTTAGGGTATAAGGGAGGGTTGTACAACCTTAGATTTTTGTCAAAATAGTACTAAAAAAAGGTCCCCCTGCCCCAACATCATGAATAATGGAAAAACAAAAACTCATAATTGGGCCTAACCCAATATCACATAGAAGGGTTAAAAAAAACTCAAAATATCTAACTTTATAGTTCTTCTTGCATTTATTACCATTAACATAGACTTCATAATCATACATCTAGCATGCACCTTGAACCGAATGATACATATTATACAGCTAAATAATAGTAAAGGAAAAAAGGGGGAAAGAAAACAAAACTTAATAAAGTTTAAATTGAGCAAAATCCTTTCTTTTGCCTTGTGTACATGAGAAATATGAAGGGGAATTAAGCAATGCTCATAGCATTCTTATAAAGAGAAGATTAGAAGAGTCAAGTTTCTCCTTAGATATCCATAGAAATAATGATAAAAGATTGTAAATAGAGAAAGAAGTAAGAGAATTATAAAAAAATTAGAAGAAAAAGAAAGAAATGAGAAACAAATAAAAGGGAAAAATTACACCAAAAAGAGAGAACTAAAGATGTTTTCCTTCCAATTCTCCTTGATTTAATAGTAATCTGGATGTCAATAAAATGCCAAAAAAATCTCTCTTTACACAACATTTTCTCTTTCCTCTTAAACCTCACCTCCAAAAAATCATGGCAAGAATCATTTGATGGCACTGAATTATACACAATTCCAAAAAAGGTGTTTACAACAATTTATTTAAAGCCATCAAATAAAACTCCATATGGATAAAATTTAGTTACATACATAATCCACTTTGAAAACCGTCCCCATAAGACATAGCTAAAATTAAAGTATATCAAATATAACACTGCATGACAACTGAAATAAGAGTCATAAAAAATAAAAAGCACATTGGGCAATAAGCCCTAGTTACTAGATTGTATAATGCTACTTAATGGGTTGTGTAGCCCATTTACTTAGGGTGGTAGATTAGGATTTGGTTTTGGGCTTCCGATCTTAGGCTTGGCTTTGAGCTTTTCCAAGGTTTCCTAAGACTTTCATCTCTTCTTTTGGTAATTCCCCTTGTATTTTTGGGATATATTTAGTGATTTTCATTATCAAGCTTCACATCTACAGGCTCAAAATTTGTTGCTTACACACATTCTCACTATCCCCTTTGGATATATGATCGAATGATTCGCTACTTATGGGGAAATCTTAGTGGGTTTCATCTCGCCAATACATATTTTTCTAAAAATAGACAAAGGCATTAGATTGATACTAGAGCTTAGATCACAAAGAGCTTTTCAAATGAAACATGACTAATTTCATAAGGTATAGTAAAACTCGTTGTACTGCCTCTTTTCAGAGGTAGCTTATTAAGGAAGAGGCATTATATTCTTTAGTCAATGTAACTCTCTCACATTGCTTTAATTTATTATTTTTTGAAAGTACATCCTTCATGAATTTTACATAGTTTAGCATTTTGGCAAGTACCTCTATAAATGGTATATTAATTTGGATGTTTTTTAGCATTCTAAAATTTTTTTAAATTGATTGTCCACTTAGTTTTGTTCGAGTCTTGAAGGAAAAGGAATGAGAGATAGATATGGCTTCATCTTTTCATTATGTTTTTCCTCCTTGGTTGGGTCATCTTTTTTATCTCCTTTGCCTTCTTCTATACCTTATCCTCTACCCTCAATTGAAGTTGTTTACCACATCTCAAGGTGATGGTTTTAACTTAGTCTTTTGGGTTGATTTCAAAATTACTAGGTAAGGTACCTTAAGACTTAGGGATGAGGGCATTAGTTATTATCCCACTTGGATCTCAAGGTTGTGGATGGAATATAAGTGTTTTTTAATTACTAGGTATATTTTGGCATCAAATTTTCTAATCATCTTATCTTGATGATCAAGTCTAACATCAATTTTGGATATGAATTTTCCATAAGGTTTTCTAAGCTTGACTTCTTTTCTTTGGGTTGGTAATTTAGTGGTTGGGGTTGAAAACTAGGTGGTGCTCTTTGCATTTTAGGATTTAGGGTATTATTTTTGGACTAAGAGAAATTTGGGTGATTTTGCTAACCTGATTTATATGTATTAGAGTATGGGTTGTTAAGTTGACAGTTGAAATTGCCCATATAGTTTATTGTCCCTAAGCAAAAGGATTTCTCACTTGAATAACTATGCTCTTATGCCATAATTTAGTGGTGGGGGTTGAAAACTAGGTGGTGGTTTTTGCATTTTAGGATTTAGGGTATTATTGTTGGACTAAGAGAAATTTGGGTGATTTTACTAACCTGATTTATATGTATTAGAGTATGGGTTGTTAGGTTGACAGTTGAAATTGCCCATATAGTTTATTGTCCCTAAGCAAAAGGATTTCTCACTTGAATAACTATGCTCTTATGCCAACATTCCATATAAAAGTTGCACATAATAACCAAGGAATTCAATTATCTAGACAAAGATGGCACCTGAACTTGTAACGCATCATGTTTTGAATCTTCGCTACTTTTTTTAGTAATGTCCTTTAATTAACTTAGTAGTTATTGTTTACCATTGTCTCAATCAAATCATAGGCACATCTATAGTTTTATCTAATAGAGATTCTCTAGTTGCTGCAACTATGGTGATTTTTATTTACCCAAAGAATCCATTGTAAAAGATGTGCATAATTGACCACTTTGGGATTTAATGATTCGAACACCTCCTTAAAAGATCCTTGAATCATTCCTAAGCTTTATTCAAAGTTTCTCCATCTTGTTGGCTAAAAGTAGTGGTCTCATTTCTATGTCTAGCCATTTTTAAAAGAGGAAAGCATTTGCCAAGGAAAGCTTGAGATAGTTGCTCCTAAGTAGTGATGCTTCCAGGCTCCAAAGATTTTATCCATGCCTTGGCCTTATCCTTAATAGGAATATGAAAAGGCATAATCTCACTGCATTTGCAAACATCCCATTTTGCCTAAAGGTATCACAAATCTTTAAGAAATTTGCTATGTGGGCATTTGGATCTTTATGAAAAAGGCCATGGAATTGGAGAGTATTTGTAAGCATTTAGATGAACATTGACTTGATCTCAATGTTATTAGCATTAACACTAGGTTGAGTGATAGTTGGTTGTAATATTTCAAGAAGTGGTGTGGCAAATTCTTTTAGAGGTCAGTCTCTTTGATTTGCCATATGACATCCCATTTACTAGTCATTCATAGAGTAAGTGCAATAACTCATTCATAAGACATGGAATACTAAAGTGACATAACATCATTAAAATTCTCTCATGCCATCCATTATCATTAAAGGACCTTTCTTCAATTATTTTGAGCACTATGTATCTTATATCACAACATGGTAACTATTCATAATAAAATAAACATGGCTAAATAAACTAAAATACTAATATATTGCATACTAGCCCAACCTCTATCAAACTGCTAGACAACAACTTCAAAATGCAAACTGGATGTAATCTTTAGTCTACTCCTCCTGAAAGAAAATTTAGTGCAAAGGAGTGAGCTTGAATACTAAGTAAATGCATAATGATACTTCAATCGCAAATAACATAACAAGCATTTAAATATAAATAACTCATCATCATCTAAGCATGAAATAAAGAGTGTTTACTCTTTAATGCGATACAAACTATCAAATGTTATTGCCACATAGGTTGTTATATATTGTTGCCACCCAAGCTATAGGGCTATCAAATGTTATTGCCACATAGGCTATCATATATTGTTGCCGCACATACTATCAAATGTTATTGCCATAAAGGCAATCATATTTGGTTGTCACACAAGCTATAAATATTATTGCCAAATAGGCTATCACATGTTGTTTCCACACAAGCTATAGATATCATTGTCATACAGGCTATCAAATGTTGTTGCCACAAAGGTTGTCATTATTGTTGCCACACAGGCTATACATCCTTACAACATAGGCTATAAGATTTTATTGCTTGCTTGACGATATCAAATATTTGTCTTTCAACAAATCACCTATAAATCTAACAAAATTCAAACAATATAGCGACTAATAATAACACCCATAAACTTTAGTAAATCATATCATAACATACTTTTATTCTCTAGGCATAATTTATTAACATCTCATGAACATAAATAATTTAAAAGTATAACAATCTTTTTATCAATGTATTCATCAATATCATTTCATTAAATAATATTTCATTCCATTGAGTATATGTTCATGACATTTAACCAATCACATGTTTAATACCATTAGTTATTTACTTACCCCCTCCTTTAAGCCATTAAGCCATGGATGGTCTTGGTTTATTCCTAATGTTATTTTCAATGCCTCAAAGAACTATTTCAATACACTAAATCAATCCATGATAATAAAGTAAGATTTTTATCTTGTTATGCATATATGCTCTAGTAAAGTATCATGACCTTGGTAGGTTGTTTTTATAATTACTTTTGCCTCACAAATCCAAATGGCCTAAATACTTTTTCTAATCAAACTAGACATATATGGGTACAACATATCCAAAATTAAGTCCAAAATATAGATTACATAATTTATGGTCAATTTTATAAATTTGCTCTATTTTGAGTGCAATTATACGTTAAACTATACTGTAAACTTAGTCATATCTCAAAATATAAAATTTCAATTGCAAAACTAATTTATATCTAATTATTTAACATATAAATGAATATTTTTTTTATGTTTCACACATACTCCAATTCAGCTTCTAAAGTCCTTAAATGAAATTATCAATCTCAAACTTTGTAGGCATGAGCAGGTTTAAGATCAACCCCAATCAAGGAGCCATATTTCTTAACATAAAAAATATCAAGTAAAACTTATTTACAATAATTTATATAAGATATAATACTACAACTTTAATATTTTGAACTTCACCTAATTCCTATTCTAACCCCATAAAATTATTGGAAAATAAAACTGAGAGTTAAGCAGGTTTCAACAATAACAAGTCACAATCAAAGGGTCATATCTCTTTGCACATAACTTATTTAGAAAAACTATTTCACATACATTTATGATGCAAAAACCTACAAATTTCATGCTTTAAACTTTGAATAATTCATCTTTTAGGGTTATGAAATCATGGGTACAACAGTATGCCTTAAAAATATAATTAAAGGAATTCAGCTCATATTCACTACCAACAACTTCTTCCTATGAATCCTTACTACACTTTATAACTCCCACTATTTTCTCATGATTAGAATGACATGGAGGAGAAATTTCATAATAGAACAAACATGAAATCACATATCTTTGACCAAAGATAGAAAACCTCAAGATTCTTCCTAGTTAACTCAGTTTTTATTCCTCTCATTCTTTGTCTTCTTCTTCTCCTTTCTTTCTTTCTTTCTTAGTTGTCTTCCTTCTGATGCACCTCCTAACATTTTTGCCTCTCTAATTTGCTCCTAAAGAAATAAAAATTTCATTTGTATACCTACCTTAATTAGACAAAATCATGGTCACTTTTTCCTATTGATTGAAAGCTTAATTTTCCTCTTTTAGTCCCTCTTCTTCACTCCTTCATCACCTTTATCCATCTACTAATCCCCATGTGCTCCTTATAATTTTAATAAGTTTCAAAACACCATATTTAAAATACTATAACATATAAACAACATATGACAATCTACCATGCCACTATGCAAACATCATTTTCATATTCAAATGTAATAATGTAAGTGTTATTGTCATATTTATGCCATGTGATGCATATATTCAAATATAACATAATTAAAATGCATATGATTTGGGTTTAGGATGTTACATGCCATCTTTTGATTTTGTTAATTCTCTTACCCCCTTTGATTTAAAGTTCGTTCAGTCTCTAGATCAAGAGGAAGCAGTCTTTTCTGTTTTCTTAATTTTGGGTTCTTAACATGCACCTAATTAAAAAATCAAGAAATAAGGTTAAAAATGGGAAATAAAACTCTAAATTAATGCAAAAATAATAATTTAATATCAAAGCCATTGATCCCCAACAATGGCATCAAAAACTTGATAACGAGTGTGTGATATATGAAAACCCCTTAAGCTGTAAGTGCTCAAGTCAAAAGTAATAAAGTGTACTTATGAGTATAGATATCATTCCTACAAGGATCAAGTTTAAGTACTAAGTACCTTACGCCTTATATTATATAAAAATTCAATAATAAATGATTATTAAGATTATGAATAGGGAAATAAAATAAACATTTGTAGGAAGGGAAATCAATCAATGAAGAAGAGTGGCTCGGGGTTCAACTTCACTTAGTGACTTTTTAATGGTTTCCTATCTTTATCTAATTGGTTCATTCATCATGTGCTACTATTAAGTCACTATAATGATCAATTAATCTCTATTTAGTAGTAATTGACTTACGAAAGAATGTTAAATTAGAGGTTCCTCAACTCAACAGCTAGGCATCATGCACTTGCTTGACTAGATATGACTCTGACGATAGTAATGATTTATTAAGGTTCATCAACTTATAATAAAACAAGGGAATCATTATTGGGACCCATTCTATGAAAAGCATCTCCCAATTAGTGGTTCATGGAATTAAAATGATTAATGGCCAATCAATCAATAGCATGAAGCACTTAATAATGACTAGAATAAATAATGAATGAAACAAAAAAGACTTAGAATAAGGGAAAATGAATATGAGTCATACAAGATCCATTTACAACCCTAGCCTCAAGAAATTTAGTTCATAAAGAAAAAGAAAGAAGAAAAGAAGACAATCAAATCAATCCTGAGAATAACCATGAACTTCATCTTGAACTTCCTAGATTGTTTGCACCTTCTCTCTCTACAACTCCAGAATTAAGTCATTAAGACTTATTATACATTATTTTCTTCTTTTTGGATGATTCTTTCATGCCTAAATTTTTCTTTATTTCCATCTTTAAATAGTGTTTTAATTATGCCTTCATAAGAAGAAGCTTTGGTGCATGGAAAAGGAAATGAATGGAGATTTCTTTATTTATTTTAAGATTTAATGAGGTGCAAGATTGTACATTGCAACAATAACTTTTGGCTTGCACTAACCTTCTAGGATGCATGACCATGCTTCAAGGTTGTGCATTATGGTTCTCCTTTGGTCTTTTGATCCTACTAAGGCACACTACCATGTGCTTAGACCACACAACCATGAACTACCTCTTTCCCACTTGATCTTTTTTTTTCTTCACTTTAAGCTTGTAAAACACCAATAACTATGCTTTAAGTCTATTATGATGCAAATTTAGGAAGAAATGCATCAATTTTAAGGAGAATTAAACTATGAAAATATGATAAATAAGATGCTAAACAAAGACAAAACCCAAGCTCACAAGACCATAAGCCTAAAAGTCGCTAGCCTTGTTTAAAGGGTTGTACAAGCAACTAATTATGGTTGTATAGCCATGATTGAAACCCTAGGAATTTTTGAAACTAATCCCCTATTAAATCCCATGGCTATATAACCAAACATGAAAGCTATATAGCCCTTCCTTTCATTGTACAACCATCTTACAAACCCTAATTCTAGAATTTTCATGGTCTTCTCTATGATTAGATATGAATAATGTGCAACCAGAACTAATCTAGGCTCTAGTGCACTTTTCTTTCTCTATAAATATCCCACCATATAAGGAGGCTTGGACAATCCTGGGGTTACTCTACTAAATTTGTGACTCATAAACCCTAAATATCTATAAATCAAACATCCAACCCAGTGCACCAAAGAACCAAGGTAGTTCCTAAGTTTTTTATATTTCATTTTAAATATTTCATTGCATTCTTAGAGGAAAAAATTACACTTATGAGCCTCTAAGGGCAAGGAAATACACATATGCTTCTAGCGAACCCCTTATCCCCTCCTCATTCTTCCATTTCCTTTCCTTTTCTTTTTTCTTGAAGTAGTCTTGCATATGTGCACATTGGAAGAATTGACAAAAAGGGATATGTTATACCACAAAGATCAATTTAAGTCTTAGGGTAGCATATTAATATTTCAACATCTTTCTCTTATATATGCAACATTAATATATATATATATATATATAGCAGAATAAAAGAAAAAGAAAGAAAGTGAAGACCAAGCCATCAAAGGAAAACAAAAAAGGTAGCATGGGGTCCTACAAAGAATGAGTATGGGCAACATACATAAAATTTTTATCATACTTCACATCATTAATATAGTTATTCTCTTAGAAATTATTCATTTATTTTTGGGACTTGACCACTCTTTGGAAGCTTAACCCTAAGCCTTACACTACTGGCTATTAATGACCTCATGATCCTTAAGGTTGCTAGGTTCTACAATAATGGAGAAAGGTGAATTAGTCTTGCCTATGGTCATAAGTAATTCCTAAAAATTGAGGAATAATATGTTTGATGTGAGTATGAAAGAGGATCAAAAAATAGAATGATTATGATTCCAAGTCACATACACATTCCATTGTGTTTGATTGATTACCAATTAGACTTGATTAATGAAAATCATGGTTATATGTGAGATAAATATTTTTTTAAAAATCTTGAGACTCAATCCTAACCGTAGAATTTGCACAATTTTGCATGAGTAAGGAAGGCAATTGCTTAAGGAAAAGTTGTAATTCAAGTTTGGGGTAATTTATTCAGCCTCAACATTTCCATATTTTATAGTTTAATTTTCACTTGAATCCATGCATTATCACTTAATTTTACATATTAATAGAACTAATGTGTGTTAGTTGGTGTTTTATAGGCAAAAAATGAAGAAAAAATGAAGTCTAAGTAAAATAGGATAAGGCACGACTGTGTGGTCAAGACACATGGTCGTGTGCCTCAGAAGCATCAAAAAGACAAAAGAGAATCAAAATGCATGGCCTTGAAGCATGGTCATGCATCTTGAAGGGTTAGCATAGCAAAAAGAGATCGCAAAAGAGCACAACCTTGTCATGATAATGCACGGTCATACGCCTCATTAAAAGATAGATTTGTAAGTTGTAATTGTCAATGATTCTCTTTCCTTTTAATACACATAAGCATCTTTTGAAGACACAATTTAAGCATTATTTAAGGGGAGAAACAACCTAGAATTAGGGCTTGAAAAATTAACCTAAGGGAGAGAACAACATTTAATAAGTATCAAGAGTTCAATCAAGGAGTTAGAAAGAGAGAGAAGGTGCAAGAAATTAAGGAGAAAAAGAATAAGTTTATGGTTACTCTTGGGATTCATTTTATCATTTTCTTTTCTTCTTCCTTTCTCATTATGAACTAAATTACATTGGGCTAGGGTTTTAAATGGATCTTTTATGACTCATTATTTTTTTCTTAATTTATGTCTTTTGGTTTCATTCATTATTTATGCTAGTAATTATTGAGTGCTTTATACTTTTTTATTAACTGACCATTAATCATTTTAGTTCCATTAATCGACAATCAAGAGATGTTTTGCATAGAATGGATCATTTCATAATTTCCTTGTATTTTTATGAGTTAATGAACCTTAATAAATCATCATTATCCTCAATGTCTTATTTTGTAAGGCAATTACATGATGTTTAGCTTTTGAGTTGAAGAACCTCTAGTTTAACATGCTTTTGTGTGTCAATTACTACTCGAGAGAGATTAATTAATCACTATAGTGACTTAATAGAAGCACTTGATGCATAAACCAAATAGACAAGGATTAGGAACTAATTAGAAATTCACCAAGTGAAGTTGAACAACTAGCCATTTTCACCCATTAATTATATCTCATTACATATAGCTTTCCATTTACTTTTCTTAGTTATAATTTTAATTATTATTAATTATTAATTGTTTGGATAATATAAGGCATAAGATACTTGGCACTTAAACTCAATCCTCATGAAAATGATATTCGTACTTATAAGTACACTTTATTACTTTTGATCTATGCAAATGCAGCTTAAGTGTTTTTATATATAGCATGCACCCATCAGTAAGTTGTTGGGGCCATTGTTAGGGATCGACAACTTTAATACTAAGTTATTACTTTTGTATTAATCTATAGTTTTAATTTCTATTTTAACCTTATTTCTTGCTTCTTTGTTTAAATGCATGACTCAAACCTAAAATCAAGAGAACGAAAAAGACTTATTTCTTCCTAATCCAAAAATAAAATGTACCCTATATTAATGATGGCGAGAACAACAACAAATTCAAGAGATAACAAATGAAGGAGACTGACTATTGAAATACTTTGTCATACCACCTCTTGAATTAGAACCAGCTATCACTCAACTGACCGTTAATGCCACCACTATTGAGATCAAGTTGGCATTCATTCAAATACTTGTAGACACTCTTCAATTCCATGGCCTATCCCATGAGGATTCCAATGCTCACATAGCAAACTTCTTGGAAATTTGTGACACCTTTAGGCAAAATGGAATGTTTGCAAATGTGGTAAGATTATGCCTTTTCACATTTACTTTTAAGCATAAGGCAAGGGCATGAAGAAATTCATTGGAGCTTGAATGTATCACTACTTGGGACCATCTATCTCAAGCTTTTATTAGTAGATACTTTCTTCTTTTAACAATGGCTAGAATTAAAAATAAGATAGCCACTTTTAGCTAACAAGATGGAGAGACCTCAAATAAGGCTTGGGAACAGTTCAAAGATCTTTGAGGAGATGCTCGAACCATCAAATTCCAAAGTGGTCAATTGTGCATACGTTCTACAATAGACTATTTGGGCAAATCAAAATCCCCATAAATGTAGCAGTTGGAGTATCTTTATTAGATAAAATGACTAATGCAACATATGATTTGATTGAGATAATGGCAAACAATAAGTACTAAGCTCATGAAAGGACATTGCCAATGTAAGTAGCGGAGATCCAAAACATGGATGCATTCCAAACCTTGCAAGTTTAGGTATCATCTTTGTCTAAGCAATTGAATGCTTTTAATTATAATGTTATGTCTTCTCCTTTTCTTATATGTCATATGTGACTTTTATGAGGAAAGCGGGCATAAGAGTATTGATTGCCAAGTGGGGAACCCCTTCACTCAAGAGTGAGTGAATTATATAGGAAACTTCAACCGTCAACCCAATAATCCATACTTTAATAAATATAACCCAGGTTGGAAAAATCACTCAAATGCCTCTTAGTCCAACAACAATAACCTAAACCTTAAGAAATAAGGACCTCCACCTAGTTTTTAACCCCATCAATAATTTACCAACCTTCAGAAAAGAAATCAAACCTAGAAAACCTCTTGGAAAAATTCATATCCATAAATGATTATAAACTTGAACAACATGAAGAAATCATAAGGCAATTTGATGCCAAAATAGACCTAGCCAATAAAAATCATTCATCTTCCACCCATAACATTAAGATCTAAGTGAAACAAAGAACAAATGTCTTTAACTCTAAATCTTTAGGTACCCTATCTAGCAATTTTGAAACCAACCTAAAAGACCAAGTGAACACCATCACTTCAAGAAGTGGTAAGGAACTTTCACTTAATATAAAGGATAAGGCAAAAAAAAAAAAAAAAAAAAGAAAGCAAGGTGGATAAAGAAGAAAAACCAATCAAGAAGGATAAGCCTAAGGAAAAAGTGAAATCATATGTACCTTCTTTTTCCTTCAAGGCTCAAGCAAAATTTGGATAGTCGAGAATGTGCTTATCAAAATGGACAAGTTCATAATTTTGGTAGACTTTGTGGTTCTTGATAATAAGGTGGATAAGGAAATTCCATTGCTTTTGGAATGACCATTCTTTCCGATTGGGGGAGCTTTGGTGGATGTTAAAGAAGGAACAATTACTTTGTATGTAGGAGATGAAAAAGTAGTGTTCAAAACATACAAAGCCATTAAGAAGTCTACGAAAAATGAAAGGTGCCTACATATTGACATTGTTAAAGAATATGCCAAAGAAGTTTTCAGAAAAGTGTAAGAGACTCCCAATTTTGAAAATATAGGTATAGTAAAGGTAGAGAATGAGGAAGTAGGAAGCACTATAGAGGTAAGTACTCTAACTTTTGAGGTATGTGAAGATCCTTTTTATTCTTCTCTTATTAAGCCTTCAGACTATGAGAAATACATTGAGATAACCCCATCTTTCATTCTTAAACCTCCTTAACTTAAGCTTAGGTCCTTACCCCCTTACCTTAGGTATGTATCCTTAGGAAATGATAACACCCTTCTAATTATCATTTTCAATGAACTCACACGAACACAAGAGGAAAGATTGTTAAGGGTGTTGAGGAATAGGATTATAGCCTTAGGATAATAGATATTAGAAAGATTAGTCCTACACTTTGCATGCATAAAATTTTAATGGAGGACAATCACAAACCCACCACAAAACACCAAAGGTGGCTTAAACCTAACATAAAAGAGGTAATTAGGAAGAAGATGGTGAAATTGCTAAATGTAAGAATCATTACCCTATTTTAGATAGCCCATGGGCTAGTCTAGTTCAAGTAGCTCCTAAAAAAGAGGGAATGATGGTTGTGACTAATGAAAACAATGATCTTATCCCTATTAGAACCATGATGGGGTGGAGACTGTGTATCGACTATATGAAGTTAAATGCAGCAACCCGTAAACATCACTTTCCTTTACCTTTTGTTTACCAAATTCTGGAAAGACTTATAGAGTATAAGTACGATTGCTTCCTATATGGGTACTTTGGCTATAATCAAATTCAAATAGCACCAGTGAACTAAGAGAAAATGGCATTCATATAAAGGTATGGTACTTTTGCTAATTGACATTTGCATTTTGGGCTATGTAATGCACCAGCCACTTTCTAAAGATGTATGATAGCTATATTCTCCAAAATCGTAGAGAAATTAGTTGAGATCTTCATAGATGACTTTTTTTTGTGTTTGGTGATTCTTTTGATGATTGTTTAGCTAACCTTGATAAGGTATGTGAGTGTTTAATTAGGAAAAGTATCATTTTATAGTATATGAAGGTATTATACTTCGACATAAGATCTCATCCAAAGGCATTGAAGTGGATTAGAGCAAAGATTAAAGTCATAGCAAAACTACTTCCAACATTCGTGAAAGGTATAAAGAGTTTTCTAGGACATGCGAGGTTTTATAAGCATTTCATTAAAGAATTTTCAAAAATCTCTAAACCCCTTTATGATCTTTTAGCTAAACATGTTCCTTTTGACTTTACTAATGATTGTTGGAATGCTTTTCGCATGTTGAAAAAGGAACTAACTTATGTGTCTATCATGATAGAGCCTGATTAGTCCTTGCCATTTGAGTTGATGTGCGATGCAAGTAACTATGCCTTGGGACCTATTTTGGGACAATGAAAGAACAAGAAATTCCATGTGATATACTATGTTAGTTGAACCTTTGATGATGCCTAAACCCACTATGCCACCATGAAAAAAGAACTTTTAGCTATAATGCATACTTTTGATAAAATTTTATGCTATTTACTTAGCTTTAAAGTAATTATTTATACTAACCATGCAATAATTTATTACTTACTAGGCAAGAAGGATGTAAAATCGAGGCTTATAAGATGGATTATATTACTCTAAGAGTTTGACATATAGATTAAGGATAAGAAAAGGTTGAAAAACTTGGTTGTCGATCATCTCTCTCACTTAGAGCACATATAAGAGGAAGAGGCAAGTATTCCTATCAAAGATACCTTCCTAGATGAGTAACTCTTCCTTCTAAAAGCTCTCCAAACTCCTTAGTACACTGATTTTGTTAACTATTTGGTAAGCAGTATTATTCCTCATGATTTTAATTCCCATTAAAAGAAAAATTTTTTGTATGATGTTAAATTCTAGTTTTAGGAATAGCCTTATCTGTTCAAGGAGTGTTCTAATGGAATTATAAGGAGATGAGTACAAAAATAAGATATGGGAGATATTTTACGTCATTGCCATACATGAGAATGTGGAGGACACTTTGGTCCTTTAAAGACTACAACTAAGATATAACAAAGTGGATTTTTTTTTTGCTCTTATTAATTAGTAATACTTTTGATTTTTATGATAGGTGCCAAAGAATAGGTAATATCTCCAACCATGAGAAATGGGATGCCATTTAACTCTATGATTAAAGTATAACTCTTTGATGTTTTAGGAATTAACTTCGTAGGGCCCTTTGTAAAATCCTTTGGGAACCAATACATTTTGGTAGCAATTGGCTACATATCAAAATGGGTAGAGCCATTGTAACCCCAACCAATGATTCTAAAATAGTGATTTGATTCTTAAAGGAACATATCTTCAAAACCTTTGAAGTTCAACGTGTAATCATTAGTGATTGAAGGTTGTATTTTTATAATTGATAATTTGAGTGATTGTTGAAAAGGTATAGGGTAAACCACAAGAAAGCAAAGTCATACCATCCTCAAACAAGTTGCCAAGTGGAGGTATCCAATAGGGCAATCAAGCAAATTTTAGAGAAGACCATCAACTCTTCAAGGAAAGATTATTCTTTAAAGGTTATTAATGCTCTTTATGCATATAAAACTACTTACAAGATGTCGATTGATACCACTTTTTACCACTTGGTATTTAGGAAAGTTTGCTACTTACCGATATAATTGGAGCATAGAGCTTATTAGGCACTCAAATTTTTGAATCTTAACTTAGATCTTGCCAATCAAAAGAGGAAACTTTAACTCAATGAACTTGAATCATTTCATCTTTCAGCCTATGAGAACAATTGAATCTTTAATGAGAAGACCAAATAATGGCATGATAGTCATATCTTGCCTAAGAAGTTTAAGCAAGGATAAAAAGTGCTACTATTTAACTCAAGGTTACATCTCTTTCCTACCAAGTTCAAGTCTAGATGGTCAAGACCATTTGTCATGATAAAAATTTATCCTTATAGTGCCATTGAAATTACAAACTCTAAGGGTGAAATCTTTAAAGTTAATAGGCACCATTTAAAGCCATATTCTGAAGGAGTCAGGACATAAAAGGGGGAGAATCTTTATCTCCCACATGCCTCAACATAAAATCCAAGCATAAGGATCAAGTTAGAGACCTTAAACTAGCATGTTCTTAGGGCAATCCCCTACATTATATCTTTATCTTCCTCTGTGTATTTTATTTCTAATCCATTGATTTTGTTTTATTGTTCTCTTTTATTTTATAAGATTAAGCTTAAGGAACTTGATAATTGAAGCCTCAAGTAAGATTGGGATAGTTTTATTTTATACCTATTTTGCTTTTCATATTTATTCATATGCTATCATTTTAGGTTCTTTGTGTTTATTTTGAATTTAGCATGTTTTCTTTCACTTTTATGCTAATTTTTATGTCAAAATTATTAACATGAGTATATGGTCATAGGGGATAAGACCCATAGCCATTAAGATTATCAGTTCTCGCAAAATAGTCCTTTGGAATAACATACGATCATGCATCAAAAAAAGACACTTGAGCATAAACAAATAAAATCGAAAAGTGTAACCACACAACTGTGTATCCCTTAATGTATGGTCATGTCTCTTCCCACACAGCCATGCGACTCTGGCACCTTACTAAATAATACTTGCCCAAAATGCATGGTCTCAAGGCTTGGTCATACACCTTTCTTTTCTAAACAACATAACACCTAACCAGAATACATAGTCTCAATGCATGGTCATGTGCTAAAACCTCGTACCTTTCATCTTCTTGCCACTTTTGCAAAGTATATCCATGTGCACCTCCATCTTCTTCCTTAGTTTGGCCTTTCCCCCCATCAAAAAACCTTCCCCTAACATTTAATCTTGATTTCTATCATGTCTAAATGTCTCAAGACCCTCGCCAAGCAAAGATTAAGCTTTGCTCCTCCTCTTAATGATGCATCAATCTTTATGAAAGGTGAACATGAAACCAAATATGTTATCCTCTCAAAGTGACCACTCTTCCTGACCAAATTCATTGACATAATTGTTTTAGCAAATATAGGTTTGCTTAATAAGGTCCAAGAACACATTAGGGTCCTTAAATAGGAATAATTTGTTGAGCTTCACTCCTTTTCCTATAGAGAATTGACTTTAGAATTCCTTGCTAGTTTGCATGTTAAATCTAAAAGAATAAGGAGGCATTATCCTTTTGGGACTATTTCCATCCAATTGCTCAATAAACCATATACTCTTTCTTTAAGCGAAGTTGCAAAAACTTTTCAACTAAAAAATGATGGGTGTGTAGACTTCCTTACAAATTTTGATAATCAAGCAGTGTGGGTTTCTTCAAGTGGCAAATCTCATTATAAAGCACAAATAAGCAAGATTTTAGAGATTAGGGAACCATCTTTGTGGTATATGCACCATTTACTTTCACCTTTGATGATGGGTAGAAGAGAGAGCGTCGAGGTAATTAATCAAATTGAATTATTATTTCTATGGTGCATGGGATTTGATCATTCCATTAACACCACTTAATGGATTATTCATCACATGGGGATGGTTACTAAGAGAGATACCAAGGGAATTTTTATTGTTGGGTTTGTGATAATTCTTGCACATTACTTGCAAGTTTATGACCCTAGCTCTATGGCTCATCTTATAAAAGCTAAAGATAATTATTACTAGTCTTATGAGAATATGCTTTGCATTGGTATTATTAAGAACACAATGTTAAGTATGTGCTTATCCATATGATCAAGTGGCAGGGAGTGATGAAAAAGGTGTTGTACTACAAGACGTGTTGATGGGGAGGCCTCCATTTATTCTCTACCTCCACTTCCATCCTTAATTAGCCAATTGGAGGAGATTTTGGCATGGATGGAATCAAGATTGGAGCACATGGACAATCACCATGCCATCTTTAAAGAAAAAGTATGAAATCAACTTGCGGCTTTGGATATTAGAATGAGGGACATCGATTGGGCATGTCGGTTTCCATCATGTATTTGTTATTTCTATTTTTTTATTTTATATGCGATGCATGAACTTTTAAAACTATGGTTTTGGTTATGTTTGGCTTACATTGAGCATTTGAACTCTTTTAGTGAAGAGCTTTGTGCTCTAATTTTGTGATTAAGATGATGAAATTACTAAGGAGGCACTTTTATTTTTGTTTGAACTTTTGATCTTTTATGGTTATGTCGAGCATTTGCTTATTTTCTTAAGTTTCTAATGGATGATTATTTTGCAGTTGCTTATGTTTTACTTGAATATGGTAGATTTCATGTTCTTCTTTGCCTCTTTGAAAGGGAAGTCCCCTTCCTTTACTCTTTACTTTATTTTTCTTTTTAGATTATTGGGGACAATGATGTTTTAGTTTAGGGAAATTCTTTTGAGTTCTTTCATCTTTACTTATTCACTCTTTTGCCTACACTCAATAATATTTTGCTTTTATGTCCTCAAGTAATTTTTTTTAGCTAGATGTTAATTTTACAATTTAGTGGTTAGTTTTGGTTTGAGGTCTTAGGGTGAAAAATCAATGAAGAAATTTTATAAGCATTTTTTGGAATTGATTATGTTAATTTCCCTTATAATAATAAATTGAGCTTAACAATTATGTTTTATTCAAAATTGGTTAGACATAATAGAATGCATTTTACACACTTGGCAAAAAAGGAATTTCATTGCGAGATAATTCAATCATATCATTTTAGGATAAAGGAAACCTTTACATATGCTAGAATATGCTGAAACACCTTTCTAGTCAAAATCCTAAAACTTGGCAATTTTAGGGAAATGATTAAGGCATTTTGCAATTACCCCATTATTCTTCACCCATACCTTGATTTACATTTACCCTTGTCACCCATTTGTGCCTTATGAAAATACTCCTTAGATAGTATTGATAGCCTTTTCTTCTTCAACCCAAAACCCTCATTATAACCATATAGCCTAAAATGATATTTTTCCTCATCTAGCAAGAGAATAAAGCTAGGGCATGGTTATATGGTCATGTGTTGTGTGTTAGGTCATTCATATGCATATGTTCACAGTGGAAGAATTGATAAAAAAGGGGTCCATTCATTATTATATGTTATACCATAAAGATCAATTCAAGTTTAGGGGTGGCATAATGATGTTTTTGAAATCTTACTCTTATACACATAATCACACATATATGTGTGTGTGTGTATATGCACGCACACATACACACACACACACACACACACACACACATACACATATATACACATATGTGTGTGTGTGTGTGTGTACACACACACACATATACACACACACACACACATACACATACGCATATACACACACGCGCACACACACACACACACATATATATATGTATATATATCTATACATACATACATATATATATACACACATATATATATATATA
>CATIWR010158164.1:0-43863 GCA_949677035.1 Omphalea diandra | reverse complement strand
TGTTTCTTTCATGGTTTTAATTCGAAATAATGGTGTAGTAGACAGCCTTGATGCATGAATTCTCCACGGACAACCTTCAGCTTTGCACTTGGCACTTACACGAGTGGCATCATTGTGTTTATATTTGCATTTGAATCCATGCGCAATAGAATACCTACGCAAAGCCTCACGCAATTCCTGAACATTATTAAACTGCTGGTGAAGACCAGTTATGCAATTTTTCCATGATTGAAAAAGTTTATGACACCCAGTACCCTCTGTTTCATCAGGGAAGTAATTGGGTTGCTCAGTGACTTCAGCAGGAGAAACAGCAACAGGAGGAATATTGAGGGGGGTGCCAGGTTGTTCTTCCATCATATTATTACCACTAAACCTGCAAGAACAAGCATGAATAAGATTTTTAGTTGATATGCAAGTATAACAGTTATATGAATTTTGACAATATATACAAATGGTCAAGCTGACAATAACATGTCAAAAGGTTAGACCCTCTGTTGCCACAAGAGTCCTACCAAGAACCTTAAGCACAAGGGATCCATTCAACACACAAATTCATACACATTAAAGAATATAATTACACTACCTACTACAAGGCACTGCTGAGGGCTCACATCCCAAGTCCTCATTTTTCACAACAAAAACATCTACAGTTTCAAAATCTTCATGGAAATCAATCATGTGTTGCACATCTTTGTCACTAGATATGGTGATGAGAGTCTTCTTGTTATTGGGTAGGAAGTATTTGATGGTCAAGGAATCCGGTTCATAGCTCCACATCTCTGCCATCTCCAACTTCAGATCCTGAAATTTACTGTCACGGTTTACAATAGTTGCATGAGCCTCTCCACCTGTGTACGACAAGGAACCATCACTAGCAGAGGTGAACTTCCCACCTGACTGGCAGACAACAATAAGCCTCCCCTGAGGCATGCTTCCGCAATGAGCACAATAGGACCAAACAATCTGTCCAAGGGAAATCCATCAGTCACTCAAAAAAGCATTTTTCACACACCATTAAGTCAAAAGCCAGCAAGAATCTAAACATGCGGTTTTCAACATACTTATGAACATAGAATACAATTAGCTATATATAACAATCACACCCCCATAAAAGTTCAGAATTTGATATACCTTTTCATCTCTTGACAGTTATACGCTAATCAGATCAAAACCTTCTAACGTTTGAAAGGATTACTCATCCAAGTGCTATACATTATTTAATAATAAACACGATTTAAATGAGCTCTCTAAGACCTTCCAAAATTAAAAATTGTAATATATTGCAGATAAAGGTCATACTAAAAAACCTAAGATAACAATGCACCAACGATGAAAACTTTATACGGGGAAAGAGAAAAGGAAGCATAAAAGAGAGAAACTGACCTGGTCGCAAAAGTCACAAGAACTGAGAAATCTCTTGCTTTCACTGCATTGCACAAGAAACCCTAGATTTTGGAAATGGGCGTTTTCAGATTTCAACGAACGAGAGCGAATAAAGAAAAGGAAATTGTATGTGGTGCTAAAGTGAGAATAGACTCAATATTTTGGAGTTTTTAGTAATTTGGAATTAGTTTGATAGATCTAAATACGACTTCGTTTTGATATTACTGTGTGCAGTCCACTAGGACCCATTTTTGGGTTCTCTTCTCACGGGCTTTCTGGTCCGTCTAAGGATCAAAGCCGGTTTTATTTTGAGGTTGGGCAAGGGATTCAAATTTAGGGATATATAGAGGTTGTTTTATCATAAACTTCAATTTATATAGTAATATAGGTTAGTTGTCTATGAAACTTGTCAGAATAAAGAAAAAAAGAAGTGCGTTTTTATGCATTCTAAGTAGTCCTCGACGCTATACACGCTACAAGATAATTTTTTTATCTTTTTTTTTTTTATAAATGAATTTTTTATGTGTTTTTATATATTATATATAATTATTTTATATTATTTAATTATATTATATTATTATAATTATATAATTTATGTTATTATTGATAATTATATAGAAATATCATATATAATTTATATTATTATTTAAATAAATTTATATTATTACATTATTATATTAAATATTATTTTATTTTAAATATTATATTACATTAATTTATGTTTAATATTATTAAATAAATTTTATGTTTTTTTTAGTTTATTTATTACATGGTATAGGTTGATTAATTTAAATATACAGATTTATTTGTTATAAAATTGTAGGTTCATTTTTTTATAAATTATAAGTTCATTTGGTATAAATTATAGATTTATTATCAGTAAACTATATGTTCAATTTTTTTTTTTTATAAATTGTAAGTTTATTTTTATGTAAACTTTTTATTCATTATCAGTAAACCGTAAGTTCATTTTTTATAAACTGCAGATTCATTTTGATATAAATTGTAAATTCATTATCAATAAATTATAGATTTATTTTTGTAAACTATAAGTTCATTTTTTATAAATTGTAGACTCATTATCAATAAATTATAAGTTCATTTTGGTGTAAAATGTAGATTTATTATTAGTAAATTATAGATTCATTTTTTGTAAACTGTAAATTTATTATCAATAAATTATAAGTTCATTTTTTATAAACTATAAGATTATTTTTTGTAAAATATATGTTCATTTGGTATAGTAAACCATAAGTTTATTTTTTGTAAATTGTAATTTTATTTTTTATAAATTATAAATTCATTTTTTGTAAATTGTAATTTTATTTTTTGTAAATTGTATGTTTATTTTTTATAATTAAATATTTTGATATTTTCAATTTTTTTTGTTATATTAAACTTGATAAACCTACAATTTATATTAATTTTTTCTAAAAAAAGTCTATTTTTCTAAACATATGAAATAATAATAATAATAACAATAATGTCAAAGTAATTATTAAAAAAGAGATGTATAAAAGCATAAATATGTATAGTTCAAATAAAAAAAAGAAGTTTGTTAAAAAAAATAAATAAAGCAGTAATATTTAAGAAGTTTGTTAAAAAAATAAATAAAACAGTAATATTTAAAAGTTAAAAAAAGTTTGTTAAAAAAAATAAAGCAGTAATTATGAAAGAGACAGACTTTTCCATATTTGTCATCACACGTATTTTTTACTCTTGAATTTGACCACAAAGTATTGTGGACAGGAACCATAATATAATTTGCCTCTGTATATAGTAAGTTAGAAGAATTCAAAAAATGAAATATAAGTGAAAATTAATTAGTTATTTTGGTTTGTAAGTTTTTTAATAATATAAATTAAATTAATAAAGATTAAATATTTATGCTTTTTATCTTTAAATCTGAGTTCAATAATAGAATAAAAATTTTTAATTTTTTAGAAAAAAATTTTAAATAGAATAAAATTAATTAATCTCTATTTATATTCAATTTCATAAATGTTTGTTAATTTGACTAACTTTTCTTTTCACTCTTAAAAAAACTCTAATGTAATATATAATTTTTTGTATAAAGAAGATATGCAGTTATGTTTTTATATGAATACTTTCATGAGTCTTAGTTTAATTTTATTTTAAAAATAAATAAAAAACTCAACAATAACTTTAAAAAATTATATTTAGGAAGTATATGATTGAAGATCATTATTACTGTAATTTTACTGTTAACTCAATAGGGGAGCGGTTATTGAATAGTCATTTTTTAGTTTCATTTTCTGTGCATTCAAAAAATAGGGAATGATGAATTTGGTTATGAAGGTTTTAGCTTTATCATTTGATTTCAAGTCAATCATCAATTCATTATTTGTTCTAATTTGTAGCAGGAGCTACGAGGTGAATTGGCGCCACACGTACTGTGACTCATACTAAAGCTTGCTTGCTGCTAACATGAAAGTTACAAAGCAACTAGCTGGAAAGTGAAAAGCAACCGACTGAACCTGCATACTTCCTTTTTGTGGTGCGTAAGAATGTATATGAATCGAGATAAGTCGTAAACCATTTGAGATCAATTCGAGAAATACTCAAAATCGATTTGAGATTAATCAAACCGAGCTCGAACTACTTCAACTCGAGAGGCTTAGACACATTTAAAATGTTACCAATCAAGCTTAATTGATCTATGTATAATTGAGCATAATTGAATTTATTCGAACTTAAAAGTTAATTTACAGGATTTATAAAAAAAAATTATATAAATAAACGAATATAATCAAATGAAACTCGAGTGTTTAAGTACTTAATTGAGCTCGAGTTCGAACTCGAGACTCGAATTTTCAAGTTAAGCTAAAATTTAAGATCGACAGAGTTCGGCTCAACCCCTAGTAGTGCATCCCCATATCGTTTAAAATTTATTGTAGGGCCCATTATGTTGCTAAATTTGGTACAAGTTCGTTGGTTACTCAAGACCCACACCAAAAACTAAAAGACAGATTGTTAGCCATTTCACTATTTGCTTGTCAATAGTTACAGTTGGTTAGAGAAAAAGCTTTTGCTTCAACATGGGGAAACAAACGGCCCAGCAAGTCAGTGTACAACAAAGACTTCCTACAAATATACTATGTTGCCAACACTAGTTCACGCAGGCATCATTACCTTGCCAAAACTTTGCCTTCCATTTTAAGACTATTAGCATCACATAAGTCTGGATTCCACTTTACCTATCCATTTTGATTCTTTTCTTCCAGTTTTCAATTTGAAAACTCAAAAATACATTTGAAATTTGAGCGCAAATTTGGATTACATAACTGTCACCAGGGCGAGGCCGCCTGTCCTTGCGGACTTGTTAGGCGATTCTTATAAACTCCTCCTGTTCTTTGAAATAAATTCTGTTCAAGTTTAAGAAAATCTAGAACAAAAAGGTTGAAAATTGAACTTTGAACTATGTCAGGATCACATCAAAGTTGCCAAGATTCCACTCTGCCACTTCTTCCTGGTCACTAACGAAAATTTCAGTACCCATATCAATTGATGTCCAAATTCTTCTGGCAGGAGGGGTGCCTGGATCCTGCGAAACCAAGAAAAAATATCAACTATCAACTTCTTGTCACATAAATTTGTAACATATTTACTGGAATATGATTGTGTAATAGACTGACCTGATAGAAGTACAGTCTACTAGAGAGTCCACCCACATCAAGTTCCCAAGTTCTGGCATCCCCAACCCAGCCATCGCCTTGTTTTGTTGGATAACCATATTCAGCCCATATGGGATGAGGCAGCAGCTGAACTAGCTCTTGTGCCTGAGGGTTGCTATAAGGATCGCAAGTGCTGACAGGTTGCTCCAAAAATTGAGCATTCCCTGGAGCACAATAGTAGTGGTAAGCCCCATAAGGGAAGTTGGCTGTGTCATTTCTGTAAATTTTTGTGTCATTTGGAGTAATGTGGTACGGTGGGCAGTTCCCTTGACTTTTTGGACTACACCAAGCCGGAGTTGCAGGATTGATGATCATCTCACTGTATCTGGTTACATCAGTGAGCACATCTCCATCACAAGGATTTCCATTGTTCTTCCAGCAGCTACCAATATCTATCAAATAAAACTGGCTCTTGGGTCCTCCCCCTTGTTTGACATCTAACGTCACTTTAACTTTGAAATTAGGCGACTCTGGAAGCTGGAATGTAACCAATGTTGTCATTCATATATACAGAAAGCGGGATTAATGAACATGGAAAAGATAATGGATTGGCTCAAATTTTCCTAGTCAGGAAATTAAAAATAACAATAATTAATAGAAAAAAAAATAACGACTGCTAAAACCAAAATTACAAAATGGTTTAGTTCTAACAAATATGTGTCTAGATCAGCACATACATTATAGTCAAAACCATATCTATAAAGAAAAATTATGAGGCCTCCTGACCTTGATCAAATCTGTTCCAGGCTCCACATCAAAAGTACTGAAGTAGTAGTTCAACAAATCCCATAACAAATTACAATATAAATTAAGAATTAATCATATGCTCAACCATTTGCATATATGAAGTCAATAACAACAAAGAAAAAGTAATAATATTGAAACAAATATCAAGCAACAGGACACAATCATAAATAAAAAGGTTATCCATGCCATGCCCCAACTTCTAAGTTACACAAGAAGTAAAGTCAGTTTGATTAACATTGTGAGAATGTAACTAGAATGTAGCTGTCCTATCTCTGACTTATATCACTGAATTATTTAAGATTCAATTTCATAATAAGCAAGGATACAAGTGTCCCAGCTGCCAAATTCCCCAAATACACTGTTCGCATTTAGAGATAGGAATAAAATTTGTTGGTTTTCATTTATAAGTAAAACAGTACTTATATAGCAGAGGGAAAAACCAGTGTTTTGTTCGAATAATTGAGTTTTTCTACGGTGAGATTATTGAAAGAAATTTAGTCATACTTGAGCAAGAAAATTGGATTCTTTATGCATGATGAATAAAAGCCATATCAAAAGAACTAAATTGTAGAATTAAGGAAGGTCGTGGCTTATATATTTAGAGGCCTTTGGCCTTCACCAACTATGATTCATTGTCTACACATTGAGCTCCAGTTCAACATAGAATTAATTGCATGTTTGACCATATGCAGACACGAAGTCCACATTAATAAAGATTTAACAATAATTCCAGAAAAAAAAAATATCATGAAAAGAACAATTAAAAATAGAACAGTTTTTAATGCCGTGCCCCACCTTCAAAGTAACACCATAATTAATAGTGCAATTTCATTAGTATTTTATCTATCCTATTGAGCGACTTATTTTGTATTTTGTTGTATTACAGAAGACTAATTTTCATAACCAGCAAGGAAACAAGTCTTTATCTACTACACTATGTTAAGATGATTGAAATGATTCTGGAATAAATATAGGCAGAAATGTTAGAGTCAAGCTTTGTTTATACTTACAATTTTGAGCATGCCTCTTGTATCGTAGTGATACCCTCCAGAAAATCCTTTGGTTGCATCAGCTCTAAGGTACAGCATCAGCCATGGATACTTCTTTGAAGTTTTGAGCTTATGGCTGAAAACCCAACTTCCAACACCAACTTTTTTCTCCCAAACTACCTCATAGAATGAGATTCCATCTAGCCGACCCCCAATATCAGAACCCAAATCATAAGTCCCATTGAAACTTCCTCTTAAAGTACTACCATCTATAAGCTGAGTCTGTTGATGATTCAACATGGGCTGATTCATACACCCATCTCCAAAGCAAGGAAACCTTCCTGGGCTGAAAGGTGGTACCTTTTTCCCATTCTGGGGACACAAACCAGACTTTGTATCATAATTGCCATTTTTAAGCATAACCATCCAAAATTGCCATGGATTTGGAGTATCTTCAACTTCACATAAAGAACCCAGATATAGCTCTTTCTGTGCTGCATAAAGGTCTGCATTGCTTATAGCTCCTGGGGGTAAACCTGGAAATGATTTTCCTACCCCAAGTTTGTTGTCATCTTCTGTCACCTTGTGTTTAAGTGTCGAACCTGCTTCACTAAAGGAAAGAATTAGTGCATAATATACAAATGCTAAAGAAAGTTTGAGTACACGGGAAAAAAAAAAAAAAAAAAGAAGGTCCCAATAGTTAAAAGAACTAAACTTTTCAATTGGTTGACAAGAGCTAGAATAAAATACATGCATTTTCCCTAAAAAAGATGAAACTTAACAAACCCATTTTAACAATATCAACGATTTGGATACTGATTAAAGACGTGGAAGCTTAACAGAACAAAAAATAACAAAGAACCCACTTTTGAACACTGTTTGTTTTCTTCTATGGCGGTTGTACTTACTTGAGAGATCAAAGCAATCAGCAGCTCTTGGGCTTCCCATGCCAGGAGCTTCTTGGCCAACTTCATTGCAGAAATTCCAAGCTTCAAAGCCCACTCTCAATCCATCTCTTGTCATTCCTGGGTCTCCTACGGCTGAGATATACTGTTTCGCTCTTACAGCATAAACAGTTATAAGAAACACATTTACCAGGAAAAGTAGGTCATGCCACTGGGTTTCCATGGCCATGGATGCTCTGCTTTAGATGCAGAGTAAGGTAATGGCGCTATATATAGAGGAAATGGGCATGAGCTAGCATGTGATGTTGGCCCTTTCTCATTATTATTATTGTTTTCTTTTATGATAACAAACTAATGATGGATTATGTAGTTTTAATTGTGAGGAACAATAATAAAATTTTTCACTTTTTTAATGCAGTTTGTTTTTTAGCTTTTCCATACATTAATCTCGCTAACCATTATGTGTATCACTAAATTATATGATTACTAGTTGTAAATTCGGAAATTCCACTGAATAGATAATAGAATGTAAATAAATTTAATAAATTTTATTAAATAATTAATTTAATTAAAAAATAATTATTAAAATAAAATAAAAAAATTAGAAAAAATTATTTTCAAAAAATAAAATAATAAAATGAATTTATCAAACTTATAATTATATATAAAGTTAGTTGCAATAAAAATTATCTGTTGATTTATATCTCCAATCGTATGTGACATAATTTTAAGAGAAAATGTATTAAATTTGAATGAACTAATTTATAATAATCAATTAAATAAATAATGCTAAGTATTTTATAATAAAAAAATAAACAAATAACTACCCACTATATGTACATGTGTGATATAATTATAATAAAATATTATTTATTAAGTCATATCTTTAATCTTATGTAATAAAAATTTTAACAAAAAATTTAATAAACTTGAATGAAATAATTTCTGACAATTTATTACATTATTGTTTGTCATTATATACTTAAAATTTTCAATAATCGATACAATTAATTTGAGTCTTGTTTCCTAATTAGAATTTTTATTTTTAAGATTTTTCTAACTTTTTGTTGAGAATTAGTTTAGAATTTTTACTTTTAAAAATTCTATTTGGATTATCTAGACTTCTTATTTATAATTTTTACTAGTAGATTTTTCTAATTTATAATTTAGAAGTAATTTAAAATTTTTATTTTTAAATTTTTAAATTTTCCATTCGAAATATTTTTTATATGATCTTATTAACTTTTCATTTAAATTTTTTATTTTTTTAATTTTTAATTTAAAATTTTTTGTATTATGGTAGTTGAGTTTTCTAATGTCTTATTTTAAAATATTATTTAATATGATAACTTTTTATATAATAATAGTTTTGATATGATATTTTTTAGAATACAATATAAAATAATGATTCATACATAATTATTTGATAAATGACAAATAATGATTTAAAATTAACTTTAAAATTAGAATTAATAATATATATTGATGGATTAATATCCATATATCAAATTTAAATATGAATATTATACAAATCTGTCAATACTACAAATTAAAAAAAAAAAAACAACACTAAAAAGAATATCCATCCAAACTGATATTTCTTCATTATATACATATATATTAAAAAAAAATGGAATGATATTTAGCAATTTTCCTCTGTTTACCACTTACAGGAATTTTTTTTTTTTTTTTTTTAATATAGGGAAAGAAAAATGGGGACTCTGATTTGTAAAAAGTGGTTTCGTTGGGTTTTTTGACTTCTACTAAAAGCAACAATAATCTATCAATCTACTGCCAGATTAGGTGTGTTTTCAGGGACCCCGGAATGGTTGGTTGCCACTTACCACTTAACAGTTGGGTTTTGGTCAAAAAGAGAAACAAATCTAATTAAATTCTGCGTAAAAAGAGCGGGGGAGGAAGAAAAAATGCAATTGCTTATTTGTAGTGTACATAAATGAATTTTAAAAAAAAAAGACTATAATTGCATTTTCTATATCAAAGAAACTTAAGCAAAAATTTGGGATTTTTCGCTAAATAATGATCCACTAAGCAAATGTCATTTTTCTTTATGGTTGCAAGAAATGCATCTAAGACAAAGTTGGAAATTGATCCTTTAAGTTTATAGTTAAATAGTCAAATCAGCCCAAATAAAATCTCAAAAAAATAAAAAAAAAATATTATCTTAATTTAAGCTTGTCCTCCTCCGAACCAAAGAAATTAAGTGTTGTTTCATTTTCATTAAATTGCAGGGTAAAGATTGAGAAGTTAGTTTTGTTTAGTCTGCGGACATGGGAAAGTTGGAAATTGGGGTCTCATCGGCACCAGAGTATCATATGTTTTCTTATATCATTTGAACTTTTGTAGTATATGATAACATTAATTAATTACTGTTAACCAAAAAGAAAAAAACAAAACAGAATTTGTCTAACATAAACTATTTATTCTCAATTCGTATATAAATGAATTTAAAAATATCATGATTATATATACATATTAACAAAAAAATATAATTCAATATTTTTACTTCAAGTATAAGACTCATGGTATAATAAATTAAAATTTTTAAATTTCTTGACTATTATTTTAATTTAATTTTTTTGACATACATCATATTTTAAAAAAAAAATACAAAAAGCTTTCCGAGTTCTCTTTATACAATAAAAGTATGCTAGCTAGAAATGTTGGTAGAAGTTTTCCCTTTATATATATTAATACATATCTAGTCGGGGATCACTGGCCTATTTACTACGGATTTAGCCCATTCCTTAAGAATGAGTGAATGGATGAGTAAAAAAAAAAAGGGCCATTTGGTTTTTCAAGCTTATTCTATCATGTGGTGTGGATTCTCATTTGGGTATGTTTTTTTAATTGTTAGTACTAACAAATCAATCGGTCATTAACGTTGGTACGTAGAAGAATTGTTGAGTGCGAACTCCAATATAATATTGTTAATTTACACGACCTGCCTCACTTGGATTAATTTTGTAGAATATTGATATTAAAAAAAAAAAAACTATAGCTTGTGAAAATGTACATAACTATCTGGGTGGGGTTCATTGACAGCCAACTTGACTTAAGCACTTATCTTGAGATTGGAGCATTTGGTATGTCTTACACTATTTTATTGAAGCATATGATATCTCCAGATCATGTATTGATAAGGTGAATATTAGGTGGTAATGACTAACACAATGCGTAATTTACGTTGACGTATTTTTTATAAATATTATAAAAATAACTTCTTTTATAAATATTATATATTTATTTGTAAATGAAAAAATTTTTATTATTAAACATTTTACTTATATATAATACTTTTTATTCAAAAAATAACTTATAGAATTTTTCAAAATTAAAAAGATAAATCTAATGCAAAATTGCGATATGAGGAGAAGCCGAGGGAGGCTGTTCTGGAACAGAGTTAAGCACATGCAGGCGTCAGTGCCTTCCCAGGAAAACCCAATCCCCACCACCATAGCATGGCGCCATCACAGGCCACAACAGCAGATGGAGGTGTTGCGTTTTTGTGCCATTTAATTAATGAAATTAACTAGTATCATATTCTGAAGAAATCCACTACTAGTATTTTTGATTGGGTTCGCTGTTATTGATGCCCAGTGATTAAATTTGTTTCATTTTTTAATGTCGTTTGTAAACAGTGGGTAGCAAACGAAAGTTCCATCCAACCTAAAACCTAAACTCTATATAAATATAACTCAATTAAAACTCCCGTATATCTGCTTTACCTATTTACACTCTTTTTACATCTTATTCTACTCCCTTAAGAAAGTGCAAATAAATTTTATTAAAAATTTTAGTTATTTGCAGTCATATAGTAAATACAAAAATTTTAAAAATGAGTGTAAATAGCTGAAATCATATTTATCTCAAAATGCTTTGAAAATTAATCATTTTAATTGAATCATATTAAATAGGAATGAAAATTGAACTAAAACGTTCAATTTTTTGATTTGTTCACTGGTACATGTCTTGACCAATTTGCTTACATATGTTCCATGGTTATTACGTGGGCAAATCTTTTCTCATGGATGCCTACCCGAAACCAAATTTCAATGGAATGCCCCTTCTAGCACAAGGCATTAAAGCCTATATTCGACATTGGATTTTTAAATATTTTTAAATTTTGTGTTTACTATTTTTTAAAAAATTTTATGTCAAATCATAATTTTTTTTTAAACAAATGACAAAAAATTTTAGCTTTTTCAAAACCATGCCGAATGGGCACTAAGAGAGGCGTGTTGTTCTTCCATTCTTCGCTTCAAAAAGGAAACGCGTTTAGGATCCGGGCTGAGAAAACATTTGAGGCTATATAGTTTTATCAATACTAATCTCATTTTCACTCAAATCTATTAAATTTTTAAGTAAATTTAGCTTTTAAAAGTTTTATAATTTTTTGATTTTTTTCAAGTTTTCCAAGAAAATTAAAAGAGTTCCTTTGATCTGATATAAAATTTTTTAGTTTTGGATCATTTATAATTTAATATGTTTTTCTATTTGATTATATGATCTTGTTTTTTGTCATAATAAATTTAAGATCTATAAATCTAGTTATTACTTCTTATATTTTTCCTTTTTTTTTATAATATAGATCTCCCTTTAAAAATGTTTTGTTTGCTCTATATGGGAGTATGAGTTGATTTCTTTATAGATTTTTTTTTTGGTCTCCTTTGACGGTTTGAATGCAATTGATAGGTACTTATTGTTATTTTCTTTTTTGTCAGTCTCATTTAAAAAAATTAAAAAGTTGGTATATAGTAGAAAATACTATTAAGTGAAATGTGTTTACTATAATAGAGTTTTATAAATATAATTAAAAATTTTCAAAAAAATATAATAAAATATTTATATACTTCTTGATTGTAGTAAATTTATATCAAATTTGTTATATAAATAAAAAGTTCATAATTATTAGAAAAAAAAATGTAATACAAGAAATTGATCCGAGCGATGCATCAGAAAAATTTATACGCTTTTAAAAGTTGTATACCCTGACTTTTTACTGCATATGGAGAAAACACGTAATTAGCTTTTGCACGTTGAAACTAAAAAGAAAAGGTTAAAAAACAAAAGCCGCCTGTTACTTGTTGGCAGACTTTAAGCTGGCTCTTGTTTATTGTTTAGGGCTCTCTTGTCTCAAGTCTGAACCCATTATTACAGACCAAAATCATCTGGTTAGGTCCAAGTTTAAAGGTGACTTTTTTTTTTGAAAAATTCTATTTACAACCTCAAAAAAAAATTTACACTTTTTTTTTTACAACATCTCCTAATTTAAAAGTTTCATCTCACAATCATCTTTTTTCCTTTAATATCCTTTTAATTTTTATAATCCCTTTTTCTCAATCTTACAAAATTTTTATAACTCATTTTCAACTACATAATCTATTTTCACATTAAAATTTCATTGTTCACTTTTACCATAACTTTCAAATATTTTATATCAAAACAAGTTGTTATTTTGAGATAAACATCTTTTAATAACATTCATAATTTAAAAAAAAATTCTATATTTTGTAAAAATAATCAAATATCATATGTCATCTAAATTATTTCTTATATGACAACATTTATATCATTAAGACAATGATTCAAATACTCTAATACAATCAACATATGAAATTTTCTATCACTAAACACAATTATATCGATATTTGTACTAATTACTAGGGACAAGTATTCGATCGGTTCAGTTCAAATCAAACCGAATAAATTAAAAATATTAATCAATAAACATATTAATCTAGAATTCCATAAATTAATCTAATATTCTTTTAATTTTTAACTAAACAAACCAAAACACAATCGGGTTAATATAAAAAAATTATAAAAAAAACAATTCACAATTAGAGATGAAGGGTTGGTGGATGCCGAGAGTGAGTGTTCTCACCAACTATCAATTAACAAAGAAAAGTAACAATGGTCGACTGACGAGTAAATCTATAAATCTATGTGAATTGAATTTGATTGTTACAACCTTTGATTTTGTCTCTCTTTATTATGAATATATACAAAAGATTTTTGGAATGAAAACTCATATAGATTTACTATAAAAATAATATTTATATCAAGTAGAGAGAATATAATAACTTGAAAATGAAAAGAAAATGATGAAGAACGAGCCTTTGATAATAAAAAAGTTAATAATGAAGAATAATAAGAATAAGACCAATAAGAGAAGCCAAATAAGGGGGAAAAATGGAATGGCAAAAGAACAGTGTGTTTGGTAAGAAAAGGATAGGGTTTCCTTTTCTTTGAAAGTAAAAGACTTAAATGTCCTTAAAGGCATTACATAATTACAAAAAACCTTTTATTTTATTATGGTTCAATTTATTTGATTTTTATCTATACAAACCAAATCGAAAATCGAAATTTTAAAAATTAACAATTGAATTGAACCAAATTAAAATAATAATCAAATCGAATTTAATCAAATTGATCGATTCAGTTCAATTTTTCAGTTTCGATTCGGTTTTGTTCATCTTTATTAATTGCATGTAATAAAAAGTATTGATGTGATTGGATTCATTAATACCTAAAATAAAAATATTGTTTTTAGTTAATTTATAAAGTATGATAAGCTTTAATAAGAAAAATTTATAAAATATGATAAGTTTTAATAATATAAATGGGCTGTATATAAATTTTAATTGATTTATAAAGCATGATGAGTTTTAATAATATAAAATAGTTGTACATAAAATAATAAAGATGAAAAGGTAGTTTAATTAGAGTATATAAATAATATAACTTATTAAAGCTTATGGTAAGTATAAAGAGAAAATAAAAGATTACAAATAAATTTTTTTCTTTATCTGGGCTATTTGTAATTTGGGCTCAGGGATGCTGGTTATGGGTTCAAGTCAATCACAAAAGAGGGGTTCTATTTACAACCCAAAATTCTTTTTTTACATTCACCATAAATTTTGATAAATTAAAATATTTATATATGTTAAATAAATAACATTTTTCACTATGATTATTTATATACAACCATTTTATATCTAAATTCACATTTTCTTTTTGTAAATTATTATTTGTAGCCCTAAAATTTTATTTCTTTTAATTAACACCTTTTAGAATTTTATCATACATTTGCCTTTGAATATTATCACAACAAATCGGTGTTCATCATAATTAGGAATTTGTTGTTGTTCCTTAATAAGATATAACCGTTTTGTAGCCTATATAATTGAACTTTTAACTTTAAAATTTATCTTGGACTAATGAGAATGACCATTCTTTGGTTATTTTGATATATATATATATATATATATATATATGAGCTTCTAGTAAGTTTTCACTTTATTTTTTTCTCATTTTCTTTTCCTTAATTACATTGTTTCATAAAATTTAAATTTATTTTGAATTTTAAATGATTGTAGAGTGGTTTTAACTTAATTTTAAAGTTAACGATTAAAACTATCTAGTATTAAAGTATTTATTTAGTTTGATGATTTATTTTGATATAAAATATTTATATTTATGATAAAAGTGAAAAATGAGATTTCTAAATGAAAAAGAAGTTGTACGGTTGAAAAAAGAAGTACAATTTTTTTATGATTGAGAACAAGGGGTTGTAAAAATTAAAGGGGTAAAAAAAAAAAAAAGAGATTGTGAAAAAGAAAAAGTTGCAAAAAGAAAGAAGGTGTAAAGAGAAAAATGATGATTGCAAGTAGAATTTTCCATCACAAAATCATGTTTAAGCTGGCCATTTATAACTATGTGGAAAATTGGCTGTCCAGGTGTTTTGTGTTTTTATTTCGTGTCCCATATGCATGTTACTTTGTTTTTTTTCTTTTCTAATAATTGATTTTTATTCCTATAAAAAATAATTTAGAAATATATAATTTGTTTAAAGTAATGAATATTTATTTATGTCATATATAATATCAAAAGATAAATAAAAAATTATAAAAAAAATATAATAATAATATAATTGTATTAAAAATTTCAATTAAAATGACTTAATATAATAATTTTCACTAATTATAATATATTTTATGTTTAGTATATAAATTCTATAATATTTATTAATTTTAATATTACAAAAAAAAGTTGATAATATGAAAATATTTAACTATGTCATCAAAATATATGTTTATTACTTTGTAAGTAAATATTCATTAATTGTTAACGCAATATTCATTAACTGTAGTTTTTTATGTTCATCATTTTATTGAACAATTAGATATAGTATTTTATATTTATCATTTGATTAAACAATATTTATCATCACCATATTTATATTTATGTTTTTAATGAACAATTTAACTCATGTATAATATGAATAGATTAGGTACATTAAAAAACTTTATGTTCATTAATTATTACAGAAATGCTCATTTTTTTATATGGATAATGTTCATCACTATAGTGTTCATATTCATTACTTTTTCGTGTAATATTTTCGATTATTCCTTTGATTTTAATTCATTTTTATATAAATTTTATGTGATTATTTTTCTTTATTGCAAAATCTCGAATTTGCAATTCCTTCTAATGTAATTTTTATTCGTTTTATTCATATTCATTGATCATTACAAAAATGTTAATTATTTATATGAACAATATTCATCATCTATAATATTTATATTTATTACTTTTGTTATATAATAGTGTATATGAGTTAATTTGCCCATTAAAAATATATAAGATTCTTTTCCAGAAATAAGTTAAACTTATTTAATTTTATATAAAACTAAAATTTTTAAAATTTAAATTAAATGAAAATAAATAATAATAGAAATTTTGAATAAAAATTACTAAATATTGATAAATTTATTATACTTAGAGTAATAAAAAGAAAAATTAATAAAATATTAAAAGGAAAAAAAAACAAAAAGAGAAGAAAATTATAAAAATATGATATGACGCTTTTTGTTGTTTACGCATGCTTGTACGGTGCACCCAAACCACACAGTATTGTGGTCCGAAGTGCACGGTATAAGCATTGACTCGAAAATGTCTAGGCTTATCGACTAGGATAATTATTCTGAGAGTCACCAAGTTATATGCATAAAATTAAATTTTTGCTTAATATCATCGTTAAATGATTTACTAGTTATTAACATGATTAATACTAAATTAAATATCTGAGTCCCATAATATTATCATGAGTTGCCATATTTAATGTTTTTATTCGTTGTTCATGTTTATTTACTTTTTTCTGGTTCTTTTTTATTCTTATTTTAATTATAATATTTATTGTAATTGAATAACTTTTTAATAGATTCGACAAATTGTAGATCACTTTTTTGATATTATTATTTATTTATTAGATAATCAATTATCTTAATTAATGGTCAAAATTAAATATATGGCTAATATTATATAATTATATTAATACACCAAATATACTATAGAATGGCTATTATTAGGATACGATGTTGGCCATATTATTGTTTTGATGATGTTTTCATATTATCTGTTAGAACTCTTTCACTAATCAGTGTAAATTTATTTTTATAAGACTAGAAACATGGAGAGGTTTTTTTTTAGTGATTTTGATCCCCACATGAAATCACGAATCATCTATATAAATCATATAAATTTGATATCCGGCTATTAGTGGTGTGGAGTATCATTATGTTCCTGTACTGCACCATAGGATTTAATATATTTTATTTTAATTAAATTTTCTATAAATTATTTTAAGTAAATTGTTTTAGTCGAAAAAAATAAAAATTAAAGGAATTTAAATTATAACAATTTTGTGCAACTTGTTTATAATTTTTTTAAGCATTTAAATTTATTGGCATTTGAAAATAAATTTGATGATTTATTGGCATTTGAAAATAAATTTGATGTCCCATTTCTAATACAGTATTGAAGAATTTAATATTTTTAATCCTGTTCTTGTTTTCAACATATGGCATTTTATTACTTGACTTGAAGTTCTGACATTCATTGTTAAAAAGATTGAGTTTTAATCTGAAATAGTTGGTAAAAGCTACTTGACACTGACACTACTATATTTTGACAGTTTTGATACAATTTGAACATCAATTTTAAAATGTTGATACACCTTTGAATATTTTGTATATCCAAAGGATATTTTATTTTTCCAAAACTGCTGTTTAAAATTCTGTCTCAATTGACTGACAAAAAATATGTTTAGTAGCCTAAATTTGATTGAATATAGATTTTATTAATAATAATAAACTTTTTTTTTTGGATATCCAAATATTTGTATGCTTATAAGTGAACAATAAGGAATAATAATATACATACACAAAGGAATATTGTTGCATCTGCTGACCTCAGATTAACAGTAGAGGAATGACATTGAGTTGTGACATTATAGGAGTGACATTGAGTTTTGGGTTGATTTTGGTAAGGAAGCCTCCACGGACATTTGGATTTTCTTTAATTTTGGGGTTTTTGCTATATGTGGGATTTATTCCCTTCTTTGTCTGTGTGTGTGGGCTAGTTTCTCAGTTCAGGCAATGATTATATGTATGTTGATTTTTTCAGATGTACCTCTATAGAGGAGAGAAACTTGTCGACAGAGTCAATCTATCCAGATGTTATGACTGCTTTGGATTATGAAAATCTATTATTCAGATTAGTTCTGCCAAATTATACTTCAATGAGAGTTGATTTCTTTGTTTTTATGGTAACTATCATATACAAGGGATACATCGCTTCCACGCATATTAGCCGACATGTTGACCACGTGTGTTGACATTGACTTATTATACTAGGCGGTGCATATGAGATTATTGGAAAAGTTTTTCAAAATTAGGTTCGCGCATGTGGGTATTTTCATTGTTCAAATGCTATTGAGTTTAACTCCAGACAAGCAGATATTAGAAATCTTATGTGTTTTGTACTGTATTTTGGGCTCAATTCCCTTTTAATCAATATATATATATATACACACACACACTGAAGCTTGTTGATGATGACTACATTAATTTTCAGCATTTTAAAAATTGCAATTAATTTTTTAAAAACATTTAAATATATGACAATATCCAATTGATTTATAAGATGAATTTAGACCGTATTAGAATTTCCAGAAAAATAGACATCAATTGCGTTTATTTGGTGATTGCTAAAATTTGTAATAGGATACAGAACATCATCTGTAGACTTGCAGTAGGATTGAGCTTATAGTACTTGAAAGAGAGAGTTTCCATCCACTTGATTACTTATGATAATAACAGTTTTTATTTTTCCTATTCCCAGAAAACAATTTCCAATCAGTGATGTTCCCAGTTTGTTTTTGCTAAAACAACAATAAACCAGATCAATGTAAAGGTGAATTTCAAATTCTAATGCTCCACCTTAGATAGTATCACCATTATCACTAAAGACCAATCACCAATTATTCTCATGGTATCTTCAAATTTAACATTATTATTTTTGAAAAAAATTTGTTCAGTAGTCCTCTTGACATTATCAAATCAACTATGCCAGTATAAGTAAAAGTTCACTATTAACATCCAGAATACGAAATGTCTAATGATTAAATTTTCTATCCACTGATTTGTATAATGCTAATATGAACTGACCTGCCACCAGGATTTGGTTGACTTCAATTTGCAATAACCCCTATAATTTTCTCATTGCTTTTGGCAATAAGCATAATCACATTGCCATATAATTCCAGGTCCCCAGGAGAAAAGATCCGTTAGATTTGGATAGGAACGGGAGCTATGTAGAAGTACGTTAAAAATGGCAACCATGCATTGCCTTATGCTTTAGTTCCTTCTTTTCTCTTCTTTGATCATTGTATTATCACGAAGAAGCAACCCCACGTCCCCCTTGTGCAACAGCTTGTAGCGGCTGGTCTGCTAAGACTGCATTGCATGTACACCATTCATTTTTTGCATGAAGATTCCCAATTTCTTACTTGCCTTCGGCGTTTGCCAGAATAAGGAGATAATTTCGTCTTCTTCTGTCGAGAAAGACAATACAGATTGAATCAATCTGTTGTTTCACGAACGGTTCTGGTTCTCCAAGAGATCAGGTAGGGTTATCTTTCCCAAGTTGTTGGGATCAAGCTTTTCAAATTGATTGCATATCTGCAATATATCTTTCTCCCCAATCTTTCCCATCTCTTTGAGCTTGAAGATTACATATTCTGATTTGCTGCAGAAGAAAAGGTTTGAGAAAACTGAAATGATTTGATGTTCACAAAGAGATTCTTAGGAGTTTAAATTCTATTGCCCATAAGGATCTTGGTGAACAACAAAAGGTCTGACAACAACAAAACCATAACAGTGGGCATGAGTTAGATAAATGGCTTTATTCATAAAAGAATTAACAATGAGCTAGATAAGAAATCAAGAACATCATCAATCACATATGCATATCATATAGCTCCAAAGTACCTGATGGTATAACAGTTATTCAGGAAACTGAGCTCAGAAACTCTGGCTAATAGCCAATCGTTTGAGATCAAAGACTAGGAGGAGCCCAATGCACAATCATCAAATATACAGACATCTTCACACACTAATTGATGGAGGAACATCAGAAATATCTCCACCACACTGGCCTTATACTAGCTTAGGATTGCATTTTCTTACGTTATGCTGTTTGATGGATTATCCATTGATTCAGTGATTCATTGCTCTGTATTGTTTGCCGTAGATTCTAGCAGTTTCAGCAAGAAAAACGTTTTACCTCGAAAGAAAATGAAGATCAAGGAAAGCAAACTTGTGGTACGATGTATATTTATAATACAAACTTCGCATCTCTCTATTTCAAAGCTCTCCAACTCAGTCAGCAATTTGTGCTCTATCTACATAAATACTTGCGTTGTGGCAAGAACCAAGAATACAGATAACAAAAAGGAGATCATATATACCACTTATTCAACAATCTTTTTCACCAAATGGTAAAATTAAAACAATTGCACAAAATTGAAAAACAGAAATGTGATAAAAAAAAAAATAGAACCACACACCTAATGAAACCATTGTTATTAATATCTGCAGCAAGCAAGTCCTCAACGGTGATATCTCTATGCAAAATCCATTTGGTGATCCTCCTGTGTCTCTTATCAATTCTAGCCTCCGCCAAATAAAGAAACGACCTTGCCACTGCTAGTGTAGAAACCAAAAGCCAAATAGTCGCAAACAGCCGCCCAGGCAAGGTCTTAAACGCCCTATCCCCATACCCGACTGTAGTAACTGACATAACTGCCAAATACACCGAATCAACCCAATCAAGATTCTCAAGAAAGTAAAGAACCAAGCTTCCTATTCCAATACACAAAACCACCACTCCAAGTGCCAATCCAACTTTCAATCTGATCCTCATCCTCCCCTTTTCCAGGTCAACAATGTAATTCCTCGCTGAAAATCCTTCGTGGGTTTTACTCCTGCTCCTCCCCATTTGAATCCCGGCCAATATCATTTTCTCTTGCAAATCAAGAACGTAATTGACAAGCCCACTAAGCAATATATCTATAAATCCAAAACCCACCAACACAAAAATGCAAGCAAAGACCTTTGTTCCGGGAGTCAAAGGAGCTATATCACCGTACCCGATAGTACACATAGTTACTATACAGAAATAAAGAGCGTCCACAGCTGGATGGGTTTCTATACCGGAGAAGTTATCTTTGTTGCAAGAATAGATAACCACGCCAAGAAGTAAGTACATAGACAGCAAGAAAGTTGCTTGCCGTATGATGGAGCTGGACTCGGATTCCGGCTTGGGATCTTGGGGTATTTGGTGCTTGAAGTCTCGCATGACGACCAGGGCTGGTGCGGTTCTAGAACGGTGGAGAGAACCGAGTTTTTTTGTGGGCGGTGGAGGAGAAGAGGGTGGGTCTTGTTGTGGCGGTTGGTGGTCTTGGATTTCGGAGAAGATGAGTGGGGAGGAGAGACACTGAGGGAGAGTGAAGGAAAGATCATCGTGTTCGTGAATGCGTTCGAGGTGTTGGGGTCTTGCTTGGATGGCGAGAAAAGGATCATTTTCCATCTGAAGAAAATAAAGGAAAAGAAGAGAACAAAAGGGTGGTGGTTGTGGACTTGTGGTTTGCGAGCGGCTTCAGTTTTTTCTTATATTATTTATTATTAATATATTTTTTTTTATGCATTCTGTTCTTATAAGTAAGGTGGATGGGACCCACGAAGAAGGCCGTTAAACTCAAGAAATCGTCATCCTCCTCCTCTTGGAACGGCGGTGGCGATGGTGGTTGTGGGCGGGACCAGCCGGCTGTGTTTGCAGGTTCAGCTCTATATACTTGGACAATAAGTGGTGTCTGTCCAGTAAGGTTGCGGACTCTACGTGTCTCAAGTTGGATTTCAGAAACTTTTTGCACAATTCACTTTCTGGGATTTGCAGGTTCAGTTTGATTTGGGGCTGTGCAACAAACGAAAAAACAATGTCGTTGTTTTGGGTGATTCTCAAATTTATACTGGAAATAAATTATTGTGATATTTTTTCTAAAAAGAAAATCACTATTTCATTTTAATTTAAAATTAAATTACTAAAAAATAAATTATTAAATCAGCAAATGATGATGTAAAAATTACATTCCATTTTAAAACCAATGAAAGTAATTTTCTTAAAATTTAGAAATGCAATAACATTTACTTGGAAATATGATAAGACGGCATATGTTTGGGCTATGGCTTAGTTAGAAACTAAAGTACGACTCTCTTTTGTTGTTAAAAAAAAAAAGTTCGGTTGTTTTGAAAATATTATTTTTTAAAAATATTTTGGCAATGTTTAAAAAATTAATTGAAAAAATATTTTTATGATAAAATAAAAAGTATATTTTAAAAAAAATAAAATCTCCATTTTAAAAAATAAAAATATCTTTTTTATATTTTAATAAATTCATTCAAATAAAAAATAACTTATGTATTTATTTGATAAGTTATTATCACTGATTTAAAGTATTATCATATAATACTATATTTTTCATATTAAATGATAAATAATATATGATAGAATTATAGTTTTGAGTACTTTTTTTAATGCTATTTTTGTCATTGTTGAAAGATAGAGATTCGTTGCTCATTGCAGGAGAAATTAGATGCCAAATCTAGAAAAAAATTAAAGACAACAGATATGTCAGAAAAATACATCCACTAATATTTTAATTTACACTAAAATATATCTCTTCCATCAACCCAAGTCTTTTTTTTTTTCCTCCCGCCGGAAAAGTCAAGTAAATCCATGATGTGTCGACGTGTATATATATATATACGGACCCTATTGGGCAATGAAGGGATCCAGTGGGCCAAAAAAATTAACATTAGAGGCACGCAAGCAGTGGTACGGTAATACAGGTGTACACAAATGTTGAAAACGTTTCATTTCTATTTCTACTTCTCGCCAGTTAATTATTAGGCTCAGATGGCCTTTGGCAAATAAATAAATATTGATTTTAACTTCTATTACACTTCTGTACGATCTTCTGCTATGTCACCGGTTATGTATCATGCAATATAGCTAGGGATAAATTGTTATTATAATCTATTTAAAATTTAAATAATTTATTGTCTGATATCACCATAAAGTTTTTGGTATCTTGTCGTATAGTTGGAGATAAATTATGATTGTAATCCATTTAAATTTTAATAGTTTATGGTCTTTTAGCTTTACTTATTTTTGCAGGACACTTAATCTTTTTCATAAAATTTCTTAGTTTATTGTCTGATATTTTTGAAACTGTCCTTCCCATTTTGGAAGCATGTTTTTTGGTGACATTAAAATCTTTTTTAATTTTATATCGTCTTCGTAAAAACTGAATCAATATTCAATATTTCTAGATTATATCCCTAACTAGGACTTTTTTAAAATATTTCCATAATAAATGTTGACCTTGTACATCAATAATAGATAATTTAATTTGTGGATAATTAGAATTTTAAAAAGTAAAGAGTTAAGAAAAAAGAGAGAGAATACATAAAATTTATAGTGGTTTGGATATAACAAATTCTACTCCATTTTTCAATTTCGATTTTATACAATTGAGTTTTTCAAACTCACTCCAACTTAATGTTTTAGTTCACATTCAACTCTTATAAGTGTTTTTTTTTTCAAGATTCATACTTAAATTTATATCAGTGTTTTTTTAAAACTCATTCTCAAATATATACAAAAATTTCCTATGACTCACTCCCAAATTCAAAAAGTGTTTTGTAGCTAACGCTCAACTTTTTTAGCTTTCGAAACTCTATAACTAATTAGAATGAACAACAAATGATGTTTAAGACTTTGAGAGATGAAATGCAAGAGTTTGGATACAAATGAATTTAGTTCTACATATATTAAATATATTTAGAGGGGGATATTCATAGCCTTCACCCTCTAAATGACTATTACAAAAATATTATGGCTATACCCATCACTAACCGTTAAAAATTTGCATTTAATGCACAGTCAAACTCCAATCATATCACTAATCCTTAACCACAATTGTTGTATGCAAATGTGTTTTACAATAGTACACGTGAAACTTTGTCATGGTTTTTCAACTATCCGTTGGAGTCATTTTCATCTAATCGAATGTTACTGCCACGACTTGTCTTTCGCTGTTAGAAATTGCGATGTTGATCTCGGTTGCAATATGACTTGCCTCTTTGACTTAAAATGTGTTTTGGTCGCGATCCTCAAGTCTTAGTCATAATTCTTTTGTTTTGGTCATGATCCTCATTTTTTGGAAGTGATTTTCAAGTGGACTTAGAAGTTTTTTTAAAAATTTTTTAGTTCAAACACTATTTTAACTTAATTTTCTTGCAAAAATACACTTAATTGAAAATATCATTCAATTTGATTGTCAAGATAAAAAAGAGAATGATTAAATTAGATATTTGACTTTTATCAATAATAGAAAAACAAAGCAGTTTAAAGAAAATGATAACATATATATATATATATAGAGAGAGAGAGAGAGAGAGAGAGATCTTTAATCACAAAAATTTAAACTTATGTAGTATAGAAACTTATGTAATTATATTTAATTTATATTTTGTGGACTTATTTAATGTAACTATTTTTATTTCCAACATCGTAGAAACTTGATTTATCAAATTTTCATCACTAAATTTTCTCAATAGCTTCACTTACTTTGAATATTTAGTCCAGTCCATTATCTTAGGCAACTCAGCAACTCTACTTATATTTACCTTTTTTTAAAATTTATTTTTTAATAAAAATGTTCTTATTATAAATGACAGTTTAGTTTAACAAATTAAATTTCATGCAAACGTAATTTTCTCTTCGAACTCTAATATTGATGACAACGCTATATTTTGGAAAGTAGTTAAAATAAAATGTTGCATACTGCATAGAAATAGATAGATTTTGAAGAATGAAAGAGCTAAACATTTAGAGGAAAATTTTTGAAGAGAGAAAACATACATATTGATTAATTTAGAGTCCTTTTAAGTAAAGGGAAAATAATACCTAATTTAGAAAACATACATATTGAGTGCTTTGATTTAGATCAAGTTACAATAATTTGTTTTATTATTTTATGTGTAAGATGCTTATATAATTAAAATTTAATAGGTGAATACTAAAGTATCGTTCATGTTATTATACTATAATACCGTAGTTAATAATTTACTATTAGATTATTATACACCATTGGATTAAATATCATTATATACGATGAAATTGATTATTGATCATTAAATTAAGTCACGTTATTTAACCATATTATAGAAAACATTATTATAAAATTCACCTAAAATTTAAAAGCATCATGATTTTATAATTAGTATGAATTTTATTTACAAAATGCCCATGTAATTAAATCGAATCATGATGATTTGTTTCATATTTTTTCTAAAGAAAAAACAATTGATTCATGATGATTTAGAATTTGATCATGTGCATATATTTTGGCGAAGAGAAATTGAAAGCTTCGTGGATCCATTAACAGTTTATATAATTGGAAAGTAATTTGGTTAGTTGGATAAACAAAGGGAGCATTGTCTTTAGCTTCAAGTTAGAAGCAGGTGGGGTGAAAGCGAAGTCTTGTCGTCATCAAGTGCTACAGGAAGCTTTAACTATTAGCTTGTACGCTCTCGGCCTTAAGTTGAGAATGAGACTGCACGGCAAAGCGCCGATTGCGGTGTCAGAACTTAGAACATCCGCTGAACAACCTTTTTTTAAAATAGGAAATCTGTGATGCTCTTTTTCTTTAAATTAATGTCCATTTGCCATCAACTTCGCTCATCATTTTCACATTATAATGCATCGAAGATTCGAAGTGGATAATGGATAGGCTAATTAGGTTTTGCCAGAGAGGTCAACATTAAAATATTTTCAGGTTGGATTCCTTTCTTTATTATTATATTGTTGCATTATTGATTTCTGTATTTATAATAGTTTGTTAATTATTTTGCATTGATTTTAGTCAAATTATTTTTTCATAACATTGATGATATGTATTGGGGAAAAAAAGAAGAAGAAGAAGAAGATAATGCATAGAAGTTAGAGGTAATAGTATTTTATTTAATTTGAAAACTTGACTGAAAGCTCTTTTGAAAAAGTAATTGAATTTGACTCAGAAATAAAATTTTAAAATTATTAAAATTCGAAGGAATTTGAAATTTATTTTTATCAATTTGACCTTAATCTATATGTGGATCAATTCAATTTAATTCAATAAGCAAACTTAAATGACACAACTTAAATTTTTAAAAATATTTAAAATTTATTTAAACTCAACTCAATACTATGAAAAAATGATTCTAATTATTTATTGTATTTTAACATGATAATTCAATCCAATATGTCACCGATTCAATTTAAATCTATTAAAAAAGATATATGACTCAAAAAGTAATTTTATTTAAAATTAATTAATCTAAAACCGTCTATCTTTAATAGAAATATATGTAAGATTGACCGTCCACCTTTAATAGAAATATATGTAAGATTGGATTGAGGATAGAGCATTGATATACAAGTTTAAGGCTGTATTTGTTTCACATAAAATAATTTATTTGAGAAAATTATTTTATGAATAATATATTTTTTTTGTGTTTGGCATACATTATAAAATATTAATTTTTTGATTTATAAAATTATAATAAAATTTAAATCCTAAATATTTTTACATTTATAATATTTATTGTTTAATATAAAAAATATATTAAAAATAAAAATATTTATGGATCCCACTTATTAGCTTCGATGATGATTGATGATAAATGTCAGTAATCAAAATGATTAGTGATAATAAATACATATATTTATATTATTTATTTTAATTTAGATGAGTTTGTCAAAGTTTATAAAATGACTTATCGTTTTTAAATTAGAAAGTTATTTTTTAAAAAATGATTTAACTTTTCTTTAATTAAAAAAATATTTTTTATTAATAAATTTTTTTAAATACATCAAGCAGAATAAATGTAAAAAGTATTTTTCGCAAAATAGAGAGAGCCTTAAATATTATTTAAAGGGGTAATGGCTTGAGAAAAGATTTTGCACACCCGACATCTTTATTCAATCATGACGTATCAGACGTAGAAATTTGAGGTTTAATTTCACCTACTGTCCTCTGATTTATAATTTCATAACACTATAATTCTTAAACAGAAAATTATAACGTAAAAATCCTTAAAATTTGAGAAATATAACAGAAACAATTTCACTTATTGAGCTAGATTGCTTAGGATGATGCCATATAAGTATTTCTTTCAAAAATACCACATCGGTCCATTTTAGTCTCTCTCTCTCTCTCTCTCTCCAAGTGTCTTCATGATATATTTCTTTTAAGTTCTCTTTTTCTTCACCCCAATCTGAAATTTTAACTCATTTGTTCTGTTTTTCCCCCTATACATAAATCAAACTATCATAGAAAGAAGAAGAGATGAGCTGAAGAAAGAAAGAGGGAGAGAGGCAGAGAGAAAATAAAATTTGATTCATTGTCTTTCAGTTCCCTCCACCATCAACATCATCACTTCTCTGCTTATTACTTCCTGCCCACATTTGAATCGTATGTAAACATATATACAATATCTTATTAATTTCAATCTCCAAATTAATTTTAAACCATTATTTATTATTTGTCAAATAATTATATATAACATAGTTAGATGTCATAGCATTATGTTATGATATAGAAAATTCGCATATTAGAGAAAATTCTAAATAGAAAATTTAAAAAATTAATTGTCATATAAAAAAGATTTTTAAAATAGAAAATTAAAAAAATTGAAATAGTAAAAAATTTGAATAGGAAGTTCTAAACAGAAAATTAAAATGTAAAAGTTCCAAACACCTTATAAACAGAAAAATTAAATAAATGATCAGTGTTGCTGACTCCATCGAGCTATCATGTGCAACAAAAGATGATTTAATTTCGATTTTCTTCGCATCTAAAAGCGTGGTAGAAACTGTCATTAAGATTCAACGACTGTCAAAATATTACTGATCTATAGGAGACATTGAGATTAGCATTGTTAAATATGATTTGCACTGTTATGGTGAAGAAGAGATCAAAGAAGAGAGAGAGAGAGAGAGAGAGGTTGGGATATATGCACGTGTAAGAGTGTGTGTGTGGATAGAGGGAGAAAGTGAATTAGTGTTGAATTAGAAAAAATATTAATATGACATTTACAGAATCATTCTGACCATTTTTAGTATCTGAATTACTTTTGTGATATCAAGTTTTAAGGATTTTTACATTATAAAAGATGAGAAGTCAAATTAACCGCATGTATATATTAGGTAGAGATAAAGTTTTTCTTGCAAATAAATGAATAAGAAGTCTGTTTTTTTTTTAAATAATAAAAATTTTCTTTCATATGTTTATCAATGGGAATAGTTTAGAATTTCAATTTGCATTCTGAATTTGATTTTAAGTAAAAATATTCACAATCAAAATGACTCGTACAATAAATCATTTATAAAAGAAAAAAAAAGAATTATAATTTTAAATCTGTATTTATGTTGGGAATATTTGTCTTTTTTATCTTACAATTAAACTAAATGCATGTAGCTTGCCTTCATCATTTATACAAACATTATTTTGTGTAAGCTATATATGAACTCGAATGGACAGCAACGCTTCGATACAATGGTCGCGCCTTCCTTTCCTTAGAAGGCAACAATCACTGACTAATTTCCTTGCAGAGGTTGGAAAGACAGATTCTTGTATATAAAAAAATATATATATATTCCTCTTTTATAAGAATTTAATTTTTTTTTAAAATAATTTAATTTTGATTTCAACCCCTATCCTTAATCCCTGTAACTCCGCATTACCACATGGTGGCCAATCACAGGTCCACAGTATTGAAAACTATAGCCTTGTTTGGTTCGCCCAATGACATAGATAATAAATGAAATAAGTCAATAATCATTTCATTTAAAAAATGTTTGGTACAAATGAATTATATAAATTTTATTTATAAATTCACATTTTATATATTTGGTATAAATAAAAAATTTATTTAAATTTTTATTTATTAAATTTTAAGATTAGTTATATAATTATTTTATTCAATTTGATTCGGTATAATTTAATTATTTTAAAAAATATATAAACAAAACAAACAAAAGCATATCCATTCAAAACTAAATTTCCTAGTTATATTTATAACATATTAAAATATATGTGATTTAGATATGATATATTTAAAAATTTTATATATATATATAATTTGGTTATTTGGAGCAATTCAGTTCAACAATCAATCTACAAAATAAAAATCATTCAGAACTCTAATCATTTGACATGATTCAATTTTGACTTGATTTTTTTAGATATTTATTTCTTAATTTGATTCTATTAATCAAGATTCATGAGCGCCCTTACTTAAAATAGTCATCGGAAAGCAAACAACATGCAACTGTTTAAGCATATGATATACATAATAAGAGCAATTATATATAGCCAAGCTATCTTCCCTTGGAACCAAATCAAAAATATGCTTTAAGGTCAAGCACGTCATCCATCTTAAATTTAACAAGCATCGTGCCCATGATATATATAAAAGGTAATTCTGGTTATGCAGTGACCAGCTTAATTACCTGTCTTCCCATGGCTTTATCCATCATTAGAACACGTCGAGGCCTAGTTACACCATTTGACCAGACACCATCAGGAATTCTTGATCTCTCTGTCATTGACAGATTGCCTGTCTGAGATGCAATGCTCGGACGCTGCACGTGTTCTGACAGGGTCCTGAAGCAGATAGAGTCATAAGGGAAGCCTTATCCAAGGCTTTGGCTCCTTATTACCCTCTTGCAGGGCAGCTTAAGAAGTCTGGCCATGGTACGCTTCAAATTGAATGTTCTGGACAAGGTGTATGGTTTGTTGAGCCATCTGCTACATGTGATCTTGATTCTGTCAATTATTTTGATAATTTTGCTTCGATTTCCTATGATGACCTTCTCCCTGCTTATGTTCTTGAAACTCAAGTCATGGAATCGCTTGTCAAGATGCAGGTGTATCGCCTACTTTTGAAGAAGTAGCAACCAAATCATCATAATTCTTCTATTTTGCTTTTTTATAAATTAGACTCCAATTGGATTCGAACCCAGAATCTTACATTTTTGGAGTTGCTACTACCTCATTCTATTCGACTCTCCCTGAACACTTGCTTCCTTTTTTTTTTCAGGTTACGCAATTTGCATGTGGAGGTTTTGTGATTGGACTAGAATTCTGTCACAGCATATGTGATGGTCTAGCAGCTGCACAATTCCTAAATGCAGTTGGGGAGGTGGCTAGAGGCGTTGACAATCTTCCCATTTCGGCAGTGTGGTGCAGGGACTTTTCTCCACCTCTACCACAACAAACAAATATCACCCTGCCGCCGCTACTAGCACCATCAATGCCTAATTATAGACTAAAGCATGCTAATATTCACATTTCCATTGACCAAAAAGCAAAGCTCAAGAAACAATTTCATGAATCAACAGGGCAAAGTTGCTCTACATTTGAAGTCGTAGCTGCTACATTGTGGAAACACCGAACAATAGCAATAAACTTGCAGCAAAATACAGAGATGAAGCTTGTTTTCTTCGCAAATTGTCGCCAGGTCTTAAACCCTCCTTTGACCAAAGGATTCTATGGCAACTGTTTCTTTCCTGTGACAATCACAGCCTCAACTGAATCACTAGCACAGGCATCAAACACCGAAGTGACAAAACTGATACAAGACGCAAAAGCAAAGCTCCCGAAGAATTTGGCAAGTATCTGATGGGAGAGAATTCGAAAGAAGAGGACCCATTTGCGCCTCCGCTAATTTACTCCACATTGTTCATATCAGAATGGGGTAGACTAGGATTCAACCAGATGGACTACGGCTGGGGTCCTCCTGTGCATGTCGTTCCAATTCAAGGCTCTAGCATTATACCCTTTGGCATTGTAGGATCCTTGCCATTGCCTAAGAAAGGTATTCTGTATGATGACTTGGTGCGATGAGGAGGCTCATCGCCAGCAATTCGTTGATCAGATGATGAAAGCTGCTTCTACTTAAATCAAATATTCTTGTTCAAGACCAAAGAAACAACAAAAACTTTAGGGAAAAAAAAAAAAGAATTTATTTCTTGCTTCCTCTTAAGGGGAAAAAAAAAAAAAAAGGCTGACGTTTACTCCACGTTATGAAAAAAAATAAAATAATAAATTACGATTGTGAATTGTGAATTTAAATATGGGATTTGTTTACAGTGATCAGAGTTAATAGATATTTCTATGAGTATAAACATAACAAGCATTAATGGAACTAAAGTTGAAATAATTCTGATTCTTTGAAAAATCCCACTAGCTAAAAGCCTTGATCTTCTGGTTTGCTTCCTTTTAATACTCTGGAATGGTACAAGTCTGGGGTCAGGCCTCCGTCAAGCTTTGGTTAAAAGGCCAACTTGGGCTCTCATCTTAAAATAGGGCTATGGTTGCTAATTAGCCCATACTTCTCTGCATTTATTTGTCTGCAATCATATATCATAATCTGTAAAGGATGAGGTTGATAAGATAGCTTCCATCGTTTATCTATCAAAACAAATTTATTTTATTTATAAATAAATTTTAATGTATAATTTTATATTTGCTATATTAAATACTAACTATAAAATTTATTTAAAATAAATTTAGAATTTTATTTAATATTTTATTTAGTTAAAAATATCCATTTTAAGTGTTTTATTTTTTTACTTATTTTTGACATTACATTAATGAAAGTGTGATTATTTAAAATTCCAATCAATATTTGCTAATAATAAACTTTCATGTATATATATTTTATAATTTGGCCATAATAATAATAATAATAAAGGCACAAAACAGAACAGTCAAGTCATATGGATGTTGACGTGAGCCATCAACCTGTGATTTTTTTTTATAATAATTAAAAATAAAAAATATTAATTTCAATAATTCTTGAACATAGAAAAGAAAGTTTCGCATATATATATATATTGTAAATTGTGAATAAATTTTTATAATATTGTATAATTATTGTGAATAATAAAAATTTTATTTTTTATAAAATTATTTCATACTAATATCTATGATATTGTATAATTATTTTAATTTTTTGATGAATTTGAAATTTTAGTAAATTGTGAATAAATTGCAATAATATTTTTTTGGTAAATATGTAAAATGTGTATGTGAATTTGTCAATTGAATATTGAGAAATATTGTGAACATGGATATTGAAATTTTTTTTATTATTTAAACTTTTTTTTAGTTCTTTTATGAAATTAACATCATAAATATTATAAAATTAATATTAAATATATTAATATTAATATAATAAATATTATAAGTATTAATATCATAAAATAGTATAAAATATTATAATATTTAAAAATCCTTAAAAAATTATAGACGGATGGATAAAAAAAATTAAATAAATATCAACACATTACCGACAACATTTGATAATACATGGATTTAATTCACCATCATATTACCTATGGATTAGCGATGATTTTTACTGATAGACCTGTCGATAGAAATTTACGTTGGTAATTTAATCGAATTTTTGCGCTTAATTATCTATCAATATTTCATTGATAAATCGTTGTTAAGTTTTTCGACAAATTAGTATTTTCATCGGTATATTGTTACCAATCAACACTTGGTTGACAAAAGTTTGTTGTTGGTGTTCTATTGGTACAATGACCTTTCCGACGAAAAGTTACATCGGTAAATTATATATATTTCTTGTAGTATATATGTCAAATATATTGTTTTATTTATTATTATGATACTGCCATAAAGAGGATAAAAAAAATTTTAATCATGAAAATTGGCTGTGGCGTAATATATATATATATATATACACACTTCATTTAGATAGAAACTTGCATCAATAGTTTTTTTTTTTTTTTTTTGTCTTTTAAGAAACATCAATAATAATTTTTTGAAATATAGCTTGGGCCCTCAAAAAAAAAAAAGATATTTTTATTTTTTTTGTCTTAATTGAAAAGAGGAAAGAGAAATCAAACCAAGGATCAAGAGGTTCTTAGAAAAAATAGACACTGCCTGATAAGCCAAAGTAAGATATAAAAAATACAATTAGTTTATTCTTTGGAGATCTATAAAGTTGGTTTTCATATAAGGTGGAGAAAATTAGAATTGAATTGGCTTCAAAATATTGTTGATGAAGGACTCTCTTTTTTTGTTTGGATGTAGAAATTATAGTGACCAGCAAAACACAAGCCTGTACATATATGTGAAAAGGTGTCGTACACAACTGCCTTTTATTTGATTGGTCAGGTAAAGTTAATAAGGATATTTTGGCTTATAAAATATATTAGCTTATTAATATATAATTCATTTATAAATTCTAATTATTTTACCCCAATTTAATTTAGTTATATTTAATTAATTAAATGAAATTTTAAATAAATTTTCATTTAAATCAATTTACAGATAAATTTCATAAAATTTATTTATACTAAATATAATGTTAGTCTCAAATAATACTTTGAGATATTTGCACTTCAATTTATAATGTTTCATCAAAGTGTAATATCATTATTTGTATTGAGAGACAGAAAATTTTTTTTTTTTTTGGTTGATTGAATTTGAATGACACTTTATTTTCACAAAAAAAAAAAAAAAGAAGGAAGAAGTGACATTATTAATGATTCAACTTTTGATCTCTATAATACGAGACAAATGTAAATTTTTAACTAAACCATATTATTTCATTCAGAGTTGAGTGATAGGTTCAAGACGTCATGCTGCTGTTTATTAGTTCAAAACCAACGAACGCACATTAAAAATAATAATAATAATAATAAAAGGTCCATCTCTATGTAAGGAGGTAAGTGGTATTTTTTTAAAAAAAAAAAATGTAAGCGATACACTACAGTTATTGAGATCGTAATTTTTTATATGTTAATTTATATTAATCTCTATTTTAATACTAGATAAACAAATTATATTGATAAAATTTTTAACTCTAAGATATTTCATCATCTTTCTTAATGATAGTTTTTATCATTTCTAAAGAAAAAAAATAGTTTAATTAATATGAAATACTAATCCCAATATAATTAATCATCGCATTGTGAATATTGATACTATTAATTTAAGTGCAGTATTGTCAAAATTTGATTCTGATATTTATAATTAAGTAATTAAAAGAAACATAATAAAAATCTTTAAAAATATCTAATGTAAATCAAAAAATTTGAAAATTAATAAACATAAAAGGATTAATAAAGATAAACAAAATAGAATATAAAAGTAGAACTCTATAGTGTTTATTTTGCGATAACTACAAAAATATTTTCATAAAGTCGACACTAGTACCAATATTATTAAAAAATATTTTCTCTTATTGATATCACTATCCACTTATTTATCACAGATATTAATTAGCTTTTATAGTGCGATTTTCACGGAATATTGATTAGTTGTTAGTTATTTTCATTTTCTTTTGAAGTTTTTTGTACACTCTCTTGAAATAAGCTTCAAAGAAAATGCAAATAAAATATTGAAAGTTTTAGCTATTTGTATTTCTTTTAAAGAGTCTAAAAAACTCTAAAAAAAGTACATATAACTGAAATCTACTAATTAACTAATGCAAAACTTACATTTTTGTCTCTATACGTGTAATTACAAATTAGGTTAAAATATAGAATAAATCGTTAAATTTATTTCAAAGTGATAATAAAAGATAAATTTTTATCAAATTTATTTATAAATTTATATTATTTAATCAAATTTATCTCTGATTTTATATTATTTCATCATAAAAGTTATTTTTTATCAAAATTATCCTCGATTATATATTATTTTGTCATAAAAGTTTAAAATATTACATGAGAAGTGTATGTATTATAAACGCAGTTTAAGAAAATCAAATTTAGGTGTACTTTGAAAAAAACACAGGTTCACGTAAATCTCTAAATCTTTAAATCTTAAATCTCCAAATTCCAAAAACACAAATTTATTTTGATAATAAAATTTTATTAATTAAAAAATGTGAAAAAATGATGTTTTTGTTGAGTAATAATTTAGCTTATTTATCAAATTGCAATAAAATATAGGGAGAATGCAAAAAAATAATGTTTTTATGGAGTAATAATTATGTTCGTCTATCCAATTGTAGTAAATATAGAGGTAAATGAGTTAAATAAGAGTATAATGATGTGCAAAAGTACTGCTAAAAATTTTTATTTTATAATTTAATAAATTATATTTTTTAAAAAATAATTTAAAATAATAAAAAATAAAAATTTGCCTTGGAGGAAAATTATCTCTATCCGAAGGGTGAGATAAAGAATGAAAGATAGTTCTCGCTCCGCTCACTCATCATTCTTAAGTCAGTGTATTCTTTAACTAATATTTGAAATTTTTTATAATAAAATAATATAAGATTGAAGATAATTTTAAAGAAAAAAAGATACGAAATCAAGAGTAAATATAAAATAATACAAACTTATGAGTGAATTTAACGAAAAAAATTATTTTATCTTTTATTATCATTTTTAACAAATTTAAGAATTTATTTAATATTTTAACCTTAGAAGTTATGAGCAATTTATCTGGACCATAAAATATATATCATTCAGAGTTATCAACTACATAATGAATGTTAATTATTATTATTTTTAATTCACATGATAATATTACAATTCTCACCTATAGTAACATAGCAACAAAATAGACAAAATTTAAAATATTCAAAATACAAATAAATAGCAACAAAGTTTCTTAATTGTTTTGTTGCATTTTGGGCCAACAGTTGTACTGTTGTTTTAGATTGTAATAATACTTTTTCTTCAAAACAATGTTTACTATTTTTTAAAATATTTTAAAATATATGTTCACTTTTATTAATTATAATAATTTTTTTTAATTTATCTCATTAATTATTAAACTAATAAATTATATTTATTTTCATATTAAATACAGTTAAGAACATAAATAAAAGATATATTATAAATTATGAATTATTAAAATATTAAATAGAATTTCTTAAACAATATTGACAATCTTTTTAAAACAAAGAGAATACCTTATTTTAGTTGATTGATAAAAAAAAATATTTTGGAATATCAATTATCTTGCATATTGATAATCAATAATATATAGATATATAGTTATATTAAATAATTATTTATCATGTATCAAATAATTATTTTATTAGTTTTTCAAATCATTTAAAATTTTAATATAATTACAGATTAATTTAAAAATAAAGTAATAATTCTAATATAATATATTAGAAAATGTTTTTAAAGTAAGAAAAAAATAAAAGTACATTATTTTATAGTCATATATAAAAATATAATATAATGTGAAGTTCGTATTAAAATTACAATAAAAAATTTTAAATTACGTTGCATTTAACAAATGAGTTGACAATTGGTATATGTAACTAATTTAAGTTTCAAGCAATATTTTTGACGAGTGTTTGTTTGTGTTAAATAATTTTATTCTATTCACTTTTTACATTGGCTATATCACGTTTAAAAATCTAACACAATTGAAAATCAATAATAATTATAATACACATGAATTCTATATTAAAAAATTTTAATATAATATGAATTGCATATTAGGACAAAATACTTTTTCTAAATAGAAAAACATATTATTTCATATTCAATTAATATGTAAAATTCTAATATAATATATATTTCACATTAAAATTATGATAAAAAATTAATATCATAATATGCAGAACGTGCATATTAATAATTAATATATTAATTAGTATTTATTTATGATGCTAACAAATACTTAGCCGGCCATAACAAATGACTGTGAATCGATAATAAAGGAGGATACAGAAAAAAACTCTATATTATATTAATAAGGTAATACTTCTTTTTAAATTCTAATACAATTTTCATTAGAGAATTGAAGCTATAAATGAAAATAATTATCAGCCCTGTGTATAGGGCCGGGCACAAAACTCTGTTTTGGAAGAGCTAAAATTTATAGCAAATTTTAAATATTGAAAAAATATGTATCAATTATTTATATTTATTTTTCATAATTTTATAATTAATAATAAAATATTTATGTCTTTTTATAGAAAAAACAATTATAGAATATAAAAATTTAATCATGTATAAATAAATATGAAAAATAATTAAATTAGAACATGGAAAATAAAAAAATAATAATGGGTTCCAATTTGATTCAGTTGTATTGAAAATATTATCAATAAAAAATAAATATTATCTTATATAAACTTTTTAAAATAAGAAAAAAAATTTGTAGAACCAAATAAAAATTTGAAAGAATAAAATACAGAAATAATGAATTTCGCATGGATTAAATTGAAAAAAAAAAAAAAAAAAGAAAAGAGTTGGGAGCTATGATATAAGGTCTCGCACTTATACCGTGGGTCCGCCGCAACATGGGCATGTCGTACCAAAGTAGTTTTATTGTCGTTATGGTCAACGAAAATAAACATAGAAATGATCGTTGAGGCAACTTTTTTGCTCCGTTGGGACCAAGAAAATGAATGAAGTTAGGCTGATCGAAGGAATGACGTACGTCATTTTAGGATTAGTTTTTTTAAAGAATAATACAAATATAATATATCAAAATATATTTGAACGATTATATTTTATAATATATATATTTTTATATCACTAAATAATTGATTTCCAACAATCAAAATTCCTAAAGGATTATTTAATTATCATATTATTATATACCATACAATTATTCTTTCATAAACATATAAAAAAACCCGCATCCACTATCATGCCTCCAAAACAACAATCATTAACCAAGAAAAATATAAAAATGCCCACTCAACTGGCAAATTGTTGAAAGTTGCTTGTGAAAAAAAGAAGGCGCAAACAGCTACAGCAAATGCCCACTCGAATGGCACCACTATTGCCTGTGGCATATTTTTATGGCTGACAGCAGGAAAGTTAGGAATTTAGTTATGGAAGCATTCATGTCCATGGACCATCTCCACTTTCAAAGCCAAATATAATAGTAGTGCCAAATCCACTGAACAGACAAGGAAGGAAATATGTAACTTCGTTGCTTTGACATTAAATGTGGGTGGTTTAATCGGTAGTCTAATTGTCAGATTTGATTCGACTTTCTTTCTTGTCCAACAAGCATATATATCTTCTTCTTCTTCTTTTTCCAAAAAATAATGGACTTGCTAATAATTATATTTGGAAAATTCTTTAATTGTTTCAAAATAAAATAATGCAAGTATAAACAGTTCTTTGTGAAAAAAAAAAATGTCGTTTCTGTTGTAAAGTAAATCAAGGACCAAACAAATCAGCATGGTCACCTACTTTCACTTAATTAATTAATTTTAAAAATATATATATATTTTTTAAAATTCATTTTATAAAGGTCACATTGCAAAATTTTGATTTTTTTAAATTAAAAATTGCACTTTACTTGAATAATATTTTTGAGATTTTCATATTTTATTTTAAATAAATTCTTTCATTTTGAACTCTTAAAAGACTAAAAATAATATTTTTGAGATAAAATAAAGGAATAAAATACTTAAAGCAAAATGTAATAATCTCAAATTGATATACAAGAATTAAAAATTTACCAAGAGTTTAACCGAAATTCAATTTTAAATTTCAAAATAGTTAAAAATTTATTGTGTAACTTTTTATGAAATAAATTTAAAAATTAAAATTTTATACATAAAAAATAAATAAATGACTTTAATAAAAATAAGTGAAAATTTTTCAAAGTAATAGTTACATGTAGTTGGAATGAATTTGTGGGATTCTTTTATCAATGTGATTTTTTTTGTCCCTTTAGTTTTGAATCACAATGAAATTAATAGTAGTTGATTAGTTTTGAATCACAATGAAATTAATTAGTTGAATTGCTTTATTAAATTCTTGCTTGAGTCTCATTCATACATTTGGAAAAGTATACATATTTATGCCGTGTTTCCTTTCACAATAATGTCGCCTCTTGATAAATCCTTTTACCTAACTGTTAATGGTGTAAGCTTTTGAGACCCAATTAATCAAGGTTTAATTTAATTCAACTTTTTTTTTTTAAAAAGAAAAGAACACTTTATAACTCAAGAAATCATTACAAAGCTTTAAACTATCTCTAATAATGCAACCAACTCAGAAACACGTTTGCATCTGCCACCATTTTAGCATCAGTCTCTACAATAACATTGGCTAAACCTGCTGCATTAATCCAAGACAGCATGTCCTTTAATCCAATGACCTCAGCAAGATGAGAAGAATAAAGCCCAGTAGCCATCTTCGTTCCACATTCCAAGAATTGGCTATTAGCATCACCCCGAATGTCACAATGAATTGCAGCATCAACATTCACATTTGTTAAACCAATGGGAGGCCTTATCCACTTTTCCACATGCAAGGTGCTTACATTAGTTGAACCATAACTAGCCATCTTCCTAGCAAATTTCCATTCACTCAAAAAATCCAAACTAGCCAACACAGCATGAGTTGAAGCAGCTGTTCTCGCTAGCCATAACACAGCATTACGTATTATCCAATTGTTCATACCTAAATTTGTTCTCCCTTGCCATAGCACTGCATTTCATTCCACTTAATCATACCTAAAATTGTTCATTCATGTTTTGTTTTTAGGATTATGTATTATCAAATTATCATCAAGTATTGTCATATATATATATATATAGATTGAGAGAGAGAGAGAGAGAGAGAGATGAAGTCTACATATATCGCATTGAGTTTATTATTTATTTTGATAAAACAATATGTTTTAACCGTAAAAGATTTATAATTAAATAAAATCTCATGGTCTAGCCTTAAACTGAACTCTTTAATAAAAAAGTTACTGTTAATATGATGTAATTTTAATATAATGAAATCAAATCAATTTTTTTATTTGATGAATTTATTATATATTTTTTTAATCAAAGATACGAGTAAATTAGGACAATTTTGGGTTGAATTAGTATGAAACCCTTTTCCATAAACAAGAATGAGGTTTACAACTCCAATATATAATATCAGTCTGTTAGGTTTTTCTTAAATTTCCATTTGATTTAAAATTTTCATTTGAAAAAAATTAAAAATTGATTATAAATTAATAAGTTTTTTTCTTAACATGGAGAGATGTTATATTAGAGAGATTTATGTGTTTTTAATTGTTGTAATTGTTATTTCTTATCATCATCCTAATATTAGTTTCGTAGAGAATATTTTAATACATAATTTCATATCTTTTTTGGGTTGAATTTAGTTTAAAAATTATTTATTGTATTATTCAATAAAGTAAATAATGTAGTTTTTTCATAGGTAAATCGTGTAAATTATTATATTATTTATTTTTTAAATTAATTAAGTGTTTTATGCTTCGGATGCTAACGATTGACATTAAAGTCATTATTAGAAAGGAAAAATCATGACAAATCATATTCAAAATGAAAAAGAAAAAACTCAGAAAAAAAAAAAGATAAAGTTGTTGAATCAAAGACAAACTTTATGAAGATTCAAGAAAATAATTATTGAAGAATAAAATTTAATATTTGATAGAATTTGATTTAAAATGGAGATTTATGAAAGTTTATTTCAAATTTCTATTTACTTTAGAATTTTTAATTTGTAAATATTTTTCATTTAATTTTTACTTAATAAACAAGTATAAATTTTTCTATAAATAATATTCAATTTCAAAAATTAATTGCTTTATTCAATAGCTTTAAAGTCTTGTTTAGAATAAATCATGTAAGAAAAGAAAAAATATTCTATTGATAGAATTCTCTTACTTTAATAATAAAATTCTATTCTTTCAAACAAAATTTAAATTAATATAATTTATTTGAATTTTATTGTTTGGAATAAATTTATAATGAATTGAAATCATTTTATTTCTTTAAATATTCTTATTTATTTAAAATAAACATAGTGTCAATCCAAGTGTAATTTTATCTAAATTTTTTTAAATGAGTTCTCTCAAAATTTTATTGCTTTTATATTAATTTGGTTTCCTCATTAATTTATTTTTTAAATAAAATAATTGATTTTTATATACTGACTTTTCAAACAAGATAATTATTAAAATATAATTATTTTCCTAAAATTCTTTCAAAATAGAAGTTTCAATAAAGTCTTAGTGTTGAGAGAGTTTATATTAAATAGATTTATGTATTTTTTAAATTGTAATTATTATATTTTATTCTAGCCCTAATTTTTATTTAGTTGAAGAGAATTTTATTGTATAATTTATAATCACTTTTAGATTTTATACTAATTTAAGAATTATTGTTTTTGCGATCTTTAATAAAATAAATTATTGATTATCTTAAGTCCATGAATATAGTGATTTGACAAGTGAATCAATTAATTTTTGTATTTTATATATATATATATATATATATATTTATTTATATTTATTATTTAATTTATGCATGTTAATTAAGTCTTGCGATTCTTCTCTCTAAATTAGATCATAATAAGAAGGCTAGTAACAATTAAATTATTAATATTTTTCTTCAATGCTCAATATTTGATTGGTTTATGTTACTCATTTTGTTTAAAAAATATTGTCATATTTTATTTTTCCTATTTTTTTAAAAAATAAATTAAATATTTTTCCCATTTATATATTTTTTATCTATATCCTTAATTATATTAATGAGACAATAAATATATTTTATCTAATTTAATAATTAATAAGAATAAATTAGAAAAAATAATTATAAATATTTTTTATTTAGTCAAAGTCTGTATATATTTTGAAATATTTTAAAAGGGAACAGTGAATAACATTTTTGGAATGAAGGAGTATCTTTTGATTTTAAAAATTTAAAGATTATTTATTTTCATAGTAAATAAATTTTTTATATTTAAAATTAAAAAACGATGTGTGTTGAAGAGAATTTGATTAATAAATGGTTGATAGCATTCCTAATTCAGAAGGGTTAAAAAAAAAGAAAAAGGAATTTGAGGCATTAATGATTGGTGTTTGGTTATGATACGTGGAAAGTTAGCTGGACCTCTACTTTTCTCGCTCTCTTATTTTGAAGCAACACTTTTCTTCCGTTGATACTTGAGTGAGAAAATTCCTTCTTACCAACTTCCCCCACCAACCCCAAAAAATCAAAATAAATATTAATTAGATGTTGAAGAAATTTTTATTTTTTAATATTTAATATTTTATAATTACTTTCTCTATTTCATAGTATCTATCATTTTTTAGAGTTTCACATAAATTAAAAAATTATTTAATAGTCATAACTATAAAGAAAAAATAACTGAATATGACTAATTTACTTATTTTTGAAAGACTTAAAATTATTAATTTATTAATTACTCTAAAAATATTAAAAAGGATAAATAAGAAAAAAATAATTAATATTTCATTAAAAATCTAAATATACCATATAATTAGAATATATATATTTTTAAAAAGTGATAGATACTATGAAATTGAGGAAATATTTATGAACATTAATTATTTTTTTCAATTTTATCATTTCTCTTTTTCATAATAATTATTTTTTTATAAACTGTACACTAATTTAAGAAAATAATTAACTAAAATTAATATAATTTTTTACTTATATAATAACATCTATTAAACACAATTTTTAATATATATATATATAAATCTTAAATTATAAAATGGAAATAAAATAAGAAAAAAGTGAGAAAATGCATGCAGATAAATAGTAACTGATTTTTTGGTGAACAAAGCAGCTTATATTATCGATCAACACTCACTTGAATTTCGTGATTTTCACAATTATATATATATATATATATATATATATATGACTATTATTTCTTTTTCTTTTTTTGGATCCTTTGAATGGTATGGAGCCTTTCATGTGGGTAACATATTGGCGTTTGAACAAAATAGAAATCACTACAATACATCAAAACTTAAAGTATTAAGCTATACGGTATGAATTATAACTACTTTTCATATTTTTGCAAAATGAAAATTCAAAGTTTGATCCAAAAATTGTGGAGACGTAAAAAGTGAAGCTTGCATAAAAAAATGATTTGGTAGAACAAAAACGTTATGTGTAGACATGAACTTAATTAAGACATTTATTTTTTTTATCTATATAATATTCTCTCCCGTCATTGTATATGTCGCTTTTTTTTAAGTTTCACATAAATTAAAAAATTATTTAATAGTAATAACTATATAAAAAAAGAAGTAAATATAACTAAATTACTTTTTTTAAAAAAAAAGACTCAAATGATTAATTTATTAATTATTCTAAGATTATTTATAAAAATAAAATAAAAAAATAATTAATATTTTATTAAAAATCTAAATATGATAGATAATTAGAATATATATTTTTTCAAAACAGTGACAGATTCTGTGAAATTGAAAGAGTAATTTAAAAGTAGAGCCACTAGATAAATTGCAATTAACAGTGTCACAAAATCCTGTTAGCTCACATGTAACCCTTTCACCATGCAAAAAAATAGCTAGGTGCGTTTGGTCTATATATTATATATAGATTTTGTTTTCTTTGGGTTAGAAAACAAAGATTTATTTCGGTGTCAGCATACGTTATTTGTATGCCAACAAAGCCTTTTTTATTAGTCGTTGAACTGGCATATACGGAATCCGAAGGAAGAGGGAGAAAAGGAACCCTCTATGTAGGGGTGTAATCGGTATACCGCGAATACCGAAATCGCGAATTTTACCGATACCGCGAATACCGAAACCGAAAAATCATAATACCGATACCGATACCGAATACCACGAAAACCGCCAAAACCGATACCGCTAAAATTATG
>CATIWR010158135.1:0-49153 GCA_949677035.1 Omphalea diandra | reverse complement strand
CTGAAATTTGAGATCATTGGCAAGATTATGATGCTCAACAGGCCTTCCACGCAATATTATTTGGAAAGTTTCAGGTATCCGCAAGTACAAGATGGACAAATACACCTGGAAAACTTAAAAAGACCAGAGTCAATACATTCATTTGTTTGCATGCATGAGTACAGGATTGCATGTGTCCTGAGCACATGTGAATGCATGTTGTGCAGTCCCTACTATGAACATACTCGGAGAGAGTAATGTAACCGGTTAGCAATGTGCTCTTCATTAACCTTCCTCCAAGCAAGGATTGTTTCTACCTTTTTGACATCCCCATCAATACGAATATCCTGATAACCAAGTCATGATATACTAATTCATTGAGATAATAACATTAAAAAGAAGGAAAATAAAAAAAGGAATGCGAAGAGACAAAATCAAATTTCAACCTCTAGATCTGTATCAAAGTCTAGCTCCAAGATTCCATCATCACTGAACCATAAATTATAGATGATAACTTTTGTGCCATGAGATCCAATGTCATCAAACTGCAACACAATTGATACACATCAAAATAAGCTTCCGAGAATGGAAACACAAAGCAATTGCATTTGATCAAATAATACTCCAGGGAATTGTAAATTTTGGTCACCCCTATGTTTCCATTCATGATTGTATATCCTCATTTGCCTTTTAGCCTAAATTGAGATAAAGGTACCAAACTGGATGCTTCTTTCTATTCTTTTGACCAAAAGGGCCATAGATTGTCATGCCAGCCACATGCAGCTTTTACCAACAGGAGCACAATGCTTATGTACTCTGCACTTGTGATCTCCAAGACACATTTGGTTTTCCATAAATTCAGGGATGGTGCATAACTTATGTCAATTTCAATTTCTGAAGAATAATCAATCTAAATATTCCTCAGTACAAATATCTCATTCGAAACAATAAATTAACTAGGGTCTTCATCACACTAGGCATTTAATTTGTATAGTTTTTTTATTCATTGTTTAGTAGCACATCCAACAGAGGATTCTTCGGAGAAGAAGCAGAGAAAAGTTGAAGTATCACTTTATGAAACTCAGAGAGGGATTTCTAGCTCTTCACAAATGCATAGAGGTTCCGCACTAAATATCTTTTGCTTTCCCACCTTTTTAAATTCAATTTCTAATACTTTTTAGTCAGCCTCCAATGGAGATAACTTGGAATGACAACACATTAGCATTGAGCAGGGAGCAGCCTGATTTCAGAAGTGAGCATCTAAAATAGGAGATTGGGCTCAAAATATTATATAAGGTTTTGGAGCCTTCAGCATTGGATGATAATAATCAATAGCAGGGTATTGACACCAAAGTAAATTTAAAATTGAATACTGTTATGAAATCTTTATGGAAGGAGAGGATATGCAAATGGACTTTCTCTTTTACATGAAAAGCCACTCGAAAGGCACCCACGACCCAAAAAAAAAACTTTCAAAAGTATCTTTGTTTGCACTGAAGATATTAGGGAGAGAATTTTAACAGTTAATAATTGGATCACAAGGGGATCTTTATTCAATAGGAACTTTAAATAAATAAACATTTAGCAAACCACTCACTGCTTTTAAACACGAGACTACTACTCTACACTTGGTCTACACGACGGTGAAACTGTCAATTTTTTTTTCTCAAGAACTTATGTGGAGAAATTCAGAGATGGAGATTATGAGTAAAAAGATGCTCATTGTAAATCAAGCCATAAGGAGTTGTTAGGTGCTGTTCCCTCAGTCATTTTGAGGAGAACCTTGAGAGTGAAAAATATGAGGATTTTTAAGTGTGAAAACTTCAGAGTCTAAGCATAAAAAGGCAAGAATGTAATGCAGGGCCTTAATTTACTAAAACACCTTCCATTTGGAAGCCTTAATTTTGTATCCTCATAGTCTAAGTGGTGCATTCCCCTTTGGTTCCAGCTTTATCTTTGAATTACCATCACATACTTAAAGTCAGTAAGCTGTGTTCAAGTTCTTTAGTCATTGCCAATCTAGTTTTTGGAAAACTAGAACAAATTTTATTGCAAAATGCAGAATATCAGCTCTTAGAACTAGAACATGCATCAACTCTAAAAGTAGCTCATATTCTCAGATCATAAAATGCAACTCTAATAATTTTTAAGAAGACAAAAAATTTGGTTTATGAGATAGAGAGAGAGAGAGAGAGAGAGAGGGACAAAGGGTGCCAATGGAACAGAGGAAAAAAGAACAAAGGAAAGAAGCTTACTTGCTTCAGAAGCTCCGCTTCTGTTGAATATGGAGAAAACTGCAACATCAGAGAAAGATTAGACATAAAATGCTCTTTACTACAACGATGTGAAATTTCCAATTTTCCAGTTGTTGTGTTAAACTCATAATCCACCTGCACAAAAAACCAGCTTTTAAAATCTATACATGAGATTTTAACAAGGGCTATGATATACTAGCAGCAGCTCCCTAAACAAACATCTAGAAATTCACTAGTTTCCATGTTTAAGAATCCTAATAAAAAATGATCTATAAACTTATTATACCTTTTCATTTTTCTTTCTTGAGGATATTCTCACCCCTTTAGATGGAAGTATTAAAATATTGTCCACAATACACATTATCAATCAAATCACTACCTACCCATGGAATAGGTAGGAACCTCAAATAAAAAAGCTATGGCATTTAAGAGTGAACATGGTTCGGTCTAATTCGAGGATTTATAAATTTTGGGAGTAGACCGAAATTTCGAGAATTTTAAAAATGGAGATCCAGTAACATCTTGAATTTTGGGTCCAATTTAGTTTGGTTCGGGACAGTTCAGTTCAGTCTTTTGGTTCTTTCAAGACAGTTAGGCTCAGTTTAGTATTAGTTTGGATATTCAGTTATTTCAATTTATTAACATTAAACTTTTATTTTTGTTATTTTTATGAATCAAAATAAAATAAAGTTTATATTTTTTACTTTTAATCGTTCAAGAATTAAAATAAATAAGTGATAATTTAACAAATAATAACTAAAAATTTACATATTAAATGTTAAGTTGAAATTATTTTTAATGTTTATAATTTTTAACGTTTACTACTAACTTAAAATTAATAATTAATAAATAATCTAATTATTAGTAATATATACTAATTTAGTTTATATATATATAACTACGGTTTAGTTCAATTTTTTTGTTCGAAATAGTTACAATATGGTGCAATTCGGTTCTCGATTCAGATAATATAAAATCTTTGGTATTACCCCGATTAAAAAATTGGTATAGTTTGGTTCCAGTATTTTAGTGTTCACATTAGGATTTTTGTATTTTAGTTTGGTCCAATTCGGTTATTTAGTCTAATTAGAGAATCTTTGAGTCTTGTGCTCACCCTTAATGGTATCTGCATAACACTTTAATGCATGCAAAATATAGATGGACAAATCAGAAAGAATGTTGACCAACAGCTTAAGGAGGCAATTAAACTTACCATCGGCACCACTATTCTGTCATAGCCTGTTTGTGACAAAAATGTGTAAGACAGAAGACCAATGCTTTGCGTCAATGTCCTGCTTATAAAATAAAGTAATAAGGTGACGCACTGAACTAACCAACTAAATTTACTCTAACATTATCAACTTAACTCAACTAAGACTTAATTCCAAGTCAATTGGAGTCAACTATATAAATTCGTTTTTCCCATTCGAGGAGATCTTGGGTCACATCTTCAGAAAGATACAAAGCCTTTAGGCATATTAATACGAGAAAGAGAGAGAGAGACTTGATGATCTATGCATTAGTTGTGTTGAAATTATGATTGGCATATCATTACCATTAATGTACGTTGAATCAAATAAAACTAAGAAAATAAGGGGAAAAACAATTGCAATGGAGAGTAATATTGTCAGACAAATTTCAATTCCATTTGTTTTGTGTAAAATATTTTTTAGAAAAATATTTTCTGCATTTTCCTTCGTTTAGCGTATCTAAAAAAATTGATCAACAGAATATATTTTCCTAATTAAAGCGCAAACTAATTCATTTTTCAAAAAAAAAAAAGACTTTCCATTGTGAATATGGAAAGTCATTTTTCAGACTTTAATAAACTTATCCAAATGAAAAATAAATTATATAAACACATGTATTTATTATCATTAGTCATTCATGACTATTGACACCCATCACCAATCATTGTTGGCCATTGATACTCTTTGGTGATAAATGGGATCTACAAAAAAAATCCATTTATAATTTTTTTTCTTATATTGAGCAAAAAATAAAATAATTATAAAATACTTATCATCTAAATTTTGTTATAATCTTACAAATTAAAAGAAAATTAATATTTTTATAGCGTATGCCAAACATGAAAAAATATTTTCCTCATATAAGTTATTTTTCATAAAACAAACAGAGCCTAAGTTACTAAATTTGAGTCATAAAAATTTTTTTTCATAAAGCATTCAATAGGAAAGGATTACCCAGCCATGCTAGTACAAACCAATATGCTTCTGAGGTTAAATGACAATAAAATGAGTGCACGATGAAAGAAACATGAATATTCTTTTCCACCTTTTGTTATTCTGAAATGCTACCTAGAACCTAGGCTCGTAAAGTTTCCAAATTCCCAATGACATTTCCAAATAGTTAGTTCTTCAAAGAGTTGTACTAAAAGACAGATGCATTCCAGAATTTTTATCATCTAGTATTTCTTAATCTCATCCTTCTGCCTTCACGAACCCTCAACCCATGAGGAAAAAGAAAAACAAAATTTATATAAAGAATATCGTACAGGTTAGAGGCTTAAAGCATTAAACACATTTTCACCTCCCTTTTCAAAAGCTTGCAAAATGGTCCTTAAAATTTGAACGCATCTACTCGTAACTCCTTCCATTTAATCAGATGTTAATAATTCACCAAGTGTAGATGGAATATACCAACATATGATAATAATTGCCATACAGAATCATATGACTCGCATAACAATTGTAAACATTTAAATTCAAATACAGAAATCAGTAAGAGAATTATGTATTGCAATCAAACCTATCATGCAAGTGGCAACTGAAGACAATAACATCTGCCCCAAGTCTCATAGTGCTGGTCTTAAACCCATTACCATCTGAAAGACCAGTTTTTAGTCCATAAATATGAAAAGAGTTAAACTATATATCTTGTAGAATGAATAAGTAGGTTTCATACATTGTCCAATAGCAGATTTGGATTTTTTATCTGAAAATCCAAAACTCATACATCGTCGCATTGCTTCAGGGTCCATTCCGCCACCATCATCTAGTTGCAAAGTACCAAGTATTGGGCAAGAATTAGTTTGTATTCTTTTAGATAAAGATTACATTGACAAAGACAGCAGAGTCCCCAGTTGATAAGTTCAGTGTACCTTGGATCAGCAATGCTGGACTTTCATCTCTTGGGTTTGAGATTTTATCTACAATAACAAAAGTGGCTCCATTTTGTATCTATAATTTAAAAAAGAAAAGAAAATGGAAAAGGTAAGTGCAAAGTGTGAATGAAGACTACCAGATGATAACCCCAAATAAATGGTCAAAACACTCTAGTACATTTGACACACAAGCACATATTTACAAGAAAGGCAATAACAAAATAAAAAACTATTTAAGAAGGCTTGATGAAAAAATCCAAACTTTCTTTGCATTTTCACTATTGCACCCAAACTTTTCAAAATAGACAGTTTTACCCAAAAATTGGCCAAACTTGATTTAATCTCATATCTAATCAAAATTCAGATAAAACACTAATGTCATTTGCTTACATAGCAATCATATGAGTGTCATGCATATTTTGAAAGTACTTGTTAGATCCAAAATCAACTGAATTTCCAAAAAGAAGGAACATATATATATTCATTTGAAATTTTATTATCAATTAAAATATTAATCTTTTGAAATTTTCCTTTTAAAAAAAATTTAAGCTGGTTATGCTTTCCACAACTTAAAAAAGTATTTTTTTTAAAGAAAAAAAGTGACAATCATTTCAACAAATTGCATAGGCTCTCCAGCTTCAATTTTGACCATGGGAATAATTGACATAAGTTTGATCAATTTTGGTAAAATGCTTATTTTTGAAAGGCTTGAGTACAACTGTGAAAACGTAAAAAGGTTTGTGTTCTTTTTGCTAACAGGCCATTTAAGGATCATATCCAAAAGTGCCTCAATATATTCCTATGTGAAAATGAGGCTATTGAATTATCATTCCAATGTAAAGAAAAATCAAACTACGGATCTAGAAAACAGAGGTGAATATAATATAATTGTGATGTCTTTCCTTTCTTCATAATAAAAAAAAAAAATTCTAAATAGAATGGAGAGATTCGAGCATGATTAGCTAAAGTAGCGTCCTCCTTTAAATAAAAACATAAGAAACAATCAAAAAGAGAATAAGTAATCAGCAAAAAGGCTCTCTAATCAGCTTAAGGCACCCCTCTCAAACCTTCAAATGAATGAACCATTAGTTAGCCTAGAAAAAAAAATGTGAGGGGGAAAATATCTATCTTGCTGCAAATCAAGAGCATAGTTTAAAATAATGGTTTTTACATAACATGACGATCATTATGTCAAACTTTTTGAAGCCACCTTGACCATTGTTCCCGTCAAAACATGGGCAACAAATTTTTGTAGGGTGTCATTGTTGTAACAAAACAGTAGCAGCCGTTAAATTTTTAATGTAATGGTTATGAAACAATAACAACCATTACGGTTGTTAAATTTTAATGTAACAGTCATTACAACCATTACATTAATGGTGGCAGCATTTTTTTGCAGGTTTTGTCACATAGAGTGCAACCTCACTTTTTCTGCTTCCACGGGTTTTGTACACGTTTAGGTTTCAAGATCTTTGGACCCAAACCCTCATAAGACGTATTGCCCCCTTAACCCCCCACTCTACATTGCATCAATTCAAGCTAGACCAAATCAAGTTCCATAACTTCAACATCCTTGTTCTCTTTACTTACAAAATTTAAAGGGCTAAAATGTCCATAGATGTTACATAGTTAGGTTGATTATAATTTTGGACAAATACTATAGACGTTATGTCCCAATATTTAAGATATTTTATGCTTATTAGTTAGCTGTAATTCTTTATTTAGTAAATTATGTCAATATTTCTTAGTTTGTAATTTGTGTGCAAAAATTGCGTAATGACTTGCCATTACTATTACGTTATAGCCACAATAGCCCATTATCATTACACGCAACCGCAAATTAAAACCATGCTTACGCCATCAAAACACAAATTCATTAATTTTTCCTCTTAATTTTATAGATCAATTAAAAACATATAAATATATTCTTTTTTATCCTATTTAACATGAAATCCTTAGATTTAAGGTTTCTTCTCCAAGAAAAACTTTTTGCTAAACCCAAAGGTTCAATTAGAAATATAAGTTTATATCAGCAAGATACCCTTATGAATATGTTTTGTCAATTCATAATTTTTTCTTTTAGTGTGCAAGGGAAAAGTCAATTGCTTAAAGTGAAAGTTACCTCATCGATTGCATTATCAAGTAATTCAGCTATGGCTGCAAAAAAGAGTGAATAAGATATTAATAAGTACAAATATAACCTGTTGAATACATCATTAATAAAAAGGCAAGAAATGGAACCAAAACTACATTGGCTAAACATACCACCAAAGGCCCATTTATGTGAAGTGGCATTTGAATGAAGAAACATAGGGTGGACATGGAGATAACTTTTCCCATCTACAATCCCCAAAAAGATAAAGTTCAATGAGAAATTGTTAAAGAACATTGATGGAACATCAATAGACACCACAGAATGGTACCAAGAAATACAAACCAAAGAACTGTAATACTCTCTCAATTTGATTTAATGATAATCATCTGAATAGAAAACTAATGTAGACACCAAGTCTATCAGATCAAATACTCAAAATTTCATTGCAACGTATAAAAATAATTAGTTATATAGGCATTATAGAGTTCTAAATAATCCTATTGCTACTAGGATTAGACATCCCAACTTGAAAAGGTCAACCAATCCTAAATAGGATGGTGACATAACTTTTAAATATCTCGAATCAATAACAACATCAAAGTCTTAATCCTAAACTGGTTGGAGTCGGCTACACAAATCCGTTTTTTATGTACCACATGATTTTGAACATCTTCCATGAGGTGTCAAACTATAAGATCTTTTCTTATAACTTTGCTCCATGTTAGTTTGTTGCCAATTGCTTCAGTCTATTCTACCCTCCATACAGGAGCATCTATTGGCTTACAACACACATGACCAAACCACCTTAATCTTCCCTCCAGCATCATCCTCTATATGTACCACTTTCACCATATGACAGATGTGTTGAATGTGGTGCATCCTTCTACGCCCAAACATCCATCCCAACATCTTTATTTCCATCACATTCATCTTTTGAATATCTTGTTTCTTGACTGTCCAACACTGACATCATGAGTAGTCTAATTACTATCTTATACAATTGTTTCTTTAACTTTGTTGGTATTTGGGGATCATATAAGACTTCAGTAGCATTTCGCCACTTTGTCCATCTTGCTTTAATCCTATTTCATCATTGCTCCCATCTTGCCAACGAATATATCCTAGGTATTTGAAATGGGTGCTATGGGACACTATCATTTCATCCGTGATCACAACCCCATGTTGATCATCCACTATTCATACACTGAACTTACAATGCATATGTTATATTTTCATCCTACTAAACTTAAAATCCTTTTCCCCAAAGTTCTAATTTGTTATTGACTCCCTCTTCAGTTTCATTTATGAGTATTATGTGATCCGCGGACATCATGAACCATGGAATATCGTCTTACATATGTTGAGTTAGCTCATCCATAATCAAAGCAAAAAGATAAGGACTCAATCCAAATCCTTAATGCAAACCAATGTAACAGAAAAATCCTACGTCCCTTCCGACTATTTGTACACTAACAACCGCCCTATCATACGTGTCTTTCAAAACCTAGATATACCTAACATAAACTCTATGCTCGAAGACCACCATAGAGCTTCCATTGCCACTCTATCATAGGCTTTCTCTAGATCAAAGAAAACCATATAAACGTCTTTTCTCTTGGATCAATATTTCTCCATTATGAGGTAAATAGCTTTCATGGTTCTAAACCCAAAATGGTTACGAGAGACAAATGTGCAACAATGCAATTGATGCTCTATAACACTCCCATAATTTCATGGTATGACTCATAATTTTTGTCCCCTTATACTTTGAACAACTTTGAATATCTCCTTTATTCTTATAATTGGGAACTAGAGTCCTCTTCTTCCATTCCATAAGCATACTCTTTGAGATAAGAATCTTATTAAAGAGCCTAGTCAACCATCTTACTCCTACTTCTCCTATGCACTTCCACATTTTGATAGGAATTCAATCTAGTTCCATTGCTTTCCCATTTTTAGAGCCTTTCTTACTTTAAAAACTCTTATTAATTAGGTATGCTTCACATTTCTATTAATGTCCGATATTTCATACTTACTAAATATTTCAAATCATAATAAAAATTATAATAAAATTAAACCTAATACTAAATCCCATAAAGTTAAAGGAGCGCCCGAGGCATAAGGCGCACCAGGCGCCAACCTTTGCGCCTTAGAAAGCCAAAGGCGGGGCGCCATAACAACGGCACGCACCTTGGTGAGCCTTGAGCCTCAAGCAAGGCGCCCTAAAGGCGCGCCTTGGTGACAATTTGTGCTTTTTTTTTTGCTTCATGTCTGAATAAATCTAGACTATTGATTTAAAATTAAAAAGTTATTTTAGTAAACCTTACCACAAATGACTATCTCAAGAAAAGACAAAAGAAAAGCAATAATAAGGCTGCTCTAGCAGCAGAAAAGGAAAAAAAAACATAAGATTAGACCAAGAAAAAGGATCTGCTCCAGCGAAAAAACAAATAGAAGAAGAAGAAGAAGAAGAAATTCTGCCGAAAAAACAAAAGAAGAAGAAAACTGTTGAAATAACAGAAGAAGAAGAAGAAGATGAAAGAAAGAAGAGAAAGAAGAAATAATTTGCTCTTGTGTGTTTAGGATTTCAAGTCTTTAGTAAACTCAGGATACTTGTGTGTTTAGACCTTAAAATTTTTATTATGTTTTTTTTCTTTGTGTTTGTTTTTCTTTTGTTATTACTTAATGTATATTGAATATTAATAGTTGTAATATTATATCACCTTACTAGTAGTTTAATGATCAAATTTATAATTTTTTTTAATTTTTTTATTTTTACGCTTTATGTCCCTCAGGTGCGCGCCTGTGCTTTGCACCTTACGCCTAAGCTCCAGGACCCTTTAGCGCCTTGGTGCACCTTGTGCCTTTAATAACTATGCTAAATCCTAATCTTTCTAATTAGAAAATTCACAACAAAACTATAAATTCCATGATCAATAATTAAATTAAAGCAATTCTAAATTCAATTTTCCATGACATTAAATTGTCATATGGATGTTTATGTGAAATCCACAAGATTCTATCATCTAACTCAATATCAAAGTGAGGAAAATTTTATAATAAATTGCACAAGATTATTTGAAAGTTCCATTAGTTTTTAAAAGGCCTAATGGTTATTTAAATCCAAACTCTTATGTGTAGATGCGATTTTGGCAAAACTTTAAAAATTGTGAAAATAGGTTAGACTCATAAAATTGAGTATAATGTTAGTCAAGCTCATGTATTTATAGTTCAATTTCTAATGAAATTTGTGCCAAAAGATGATAAAATTTGATTGACATATCTTTCATATTTATATATGTCGCGATTCTAATCTATTACACTATTATTCGTTTTGATCAAGACACAAAGCTAGCTAATATTGCACTTAATTTCATGATTCTGATTTATTTTGACAATTTTAAAATTTTGGCAAATATCGAATTTGCATGCAAAGGTTTATATTTAAATTACCATTAGCTCTATTTAAAACATAATATTATATAATTATGACATGACAATAGGTAATAAATTGCATAAGGTTATCTCATGTAAGTGGACCAACTCATCCCTTTCCCTTATGTACATAAGGTAGTAAGAAGGTTAAGGGAAGGGCCTCATTCTCTTATGGGCTAATTATAGAAAAAAACCTAAACCTTTATGATTTTTTTATCATTGTACTGAAACCTCTTAAAATAGTCAGTTATACCTAAAATTGACTAAATTTGTGTCAATTGTAACCTGAGTCAAAATTGAAATAAAACTATTTGCTAAAATTACTATCATATGACTAGCATGTGTATTATAAAAATATTTGTGAAATCCAAAAATCAACTAAAATTTACATAAAATGGAAAATCAGATTTTTTTAAAAATTAAAATTTCATTATTAATTAAATATTAATCTTACACGTTTCTCTCCAAATTTTAGATGAGTATATGTTTGACAACAAAAAAATAAAGTTTTTAAACCGAAAAAATAACAATTTCAAGAAACAACATAAACCTCTTATCTCAATTTTAGTCATAGGTACAATCAATATAAGTTTGATCAATTTTGAGTATATCTAATTATTTTGAAAGGTTTGAGTACGACAACAAAAAAAAGGTTAGCTTTCTCTTAATCTATCATTACCATTCTATTCGATCTCTCTCTTTTAAGCACTCATAGACCAAATATCCTTTAACTTTAGCATAAGAGAATCCTCAGTCAGACAAATTATCGAGGCTCCTAAGCTCCTTCTCTACCCTCATACAAGTCCTTCAACTAAAACTAGACCATCAACATTATTTATATTATTATATCATCTCTAAAAAACATTACAAATAACAAGTTAAATATAGGGTTAAATGCGTTCACCTCCTGGGTTTTGCCCTATAATATTATTTAATCCTTCATTTTATAAAATTATACTAAATAATTCGTTCATTTTTACTTCATTACACTGTAAGAGACTTCCATCTATTTTCGAGATTTTTTCGTTAGTCAACCTCGAAAAAGTCAAAAAAATAACTAAATAATTTATCTAAAATCCAAAAAATGCTATTAATCAAATGCCATGAATCATTTTTCAATTTTCGTAAACTAACTTTCGTTGAGAAGAGGGAGCAAAGAATTAGAACTCTTTTTAATTTCTCTGATGTTACTAATTCTGAGTATTTAGATCATACCTAAATTGGAAAGGGTCTCTCAGCCCTTTAAATACCTGCAAATTATAAGTATGCTAAGAATTTGTTGAATGTGTTTTTTTCTCTACGTTTCAAAACCCATAAAGTTAAAAAAAAAAAAACCTACAATTTCACAAAATAAACCTATAATTTCAAACCCAAATTATTCCTCGAATCCCGACACCTTCCTTTCCATTAAACAAAACCACAACCGACTTTCCTCAAACAATACTAAAACTTCATCATGACTACGCAAGAACACAAATTAGAAAAGGAGCAAGAATAAGAACATGGACGAGAAAGAGAGGATCCTTGCTAGCAAGGAATCGATTAGAAGTAACTAGGCTACAAGGAATTGATTTTTCAATTTGTTTTCGTGAATTTTTTGTCACATGGGTTTTTTGTTCTACGACGAAATTAAATTTGTTTAGATCCATTGGGTTTCTTGGTTGAGAAAGGAATTGATTTTGTGAACCGATTTCGAAGATGGGAATTGATTCAATCACCTTGTCTATGAACTCTCTTTTTGTTTTGTTTTGTTTTTTGAATTTTTTGTGAACTCTCTTTTTCGCGTGGGTAAAGAGAATTGTTTTGGCCTTGTCTCCGAAAGGAATTATTTTCAAGATGGGTTCCCAGATTTTGTTTGATTTTTAGGTTTTGTGCATATGGAACTGCTGTAGAAGATGAGTTTTGCTTAATTTCTAAGATTTTATTATTTTTGGTTAGGTTTTTTGGTTTTTTGATTTATGGAATTTGATTCGATTAAGAAACAAAGAAGTAAAGCTCAAGTTTGGATTATTTGTTTTGTTCTTTAATTGCTTATGATGATCTTTTTGTTGTTATTATTGATGATTCCAGTTGTTTTCAATTTTGAATTTGTTGATTTTATTTTTGTTAGATGATTTTGTTGTTCTTGTTTATAACTTTTTCCTAGCTTTAGATTAAGATTTTTGGGTGGGAACAAAAATTTTGATATAAAACTAAGGACATTATTGACATTTCATAAGTTTTTAACAAAAAATTTAACAAAAAGACGAAGTAATTTAACGGAACCAAAACTAAGGGATGTTTTAGTATAATTTCAAAAATAAATGACTAAATAGTATAATAGGACAAAATCCATAGGAGTCAACGTATTTAACCCTTAAATATATTTCATTCTTAAAATAATACTCTGATTCTAATACATAACCATGTAAGCAATATCACTAACAATTCACCTTTTAGCTTAGAGCTAACAAATAAGATCTATGTTATAAAGAAAGAGTTTTAATAAGTAGATCATCATGAGACTATACCATTAATGAGCAATTATGAGGTGACAATAATCTTCGTGTGGGTTTGTTCCAAATTGTAATTCACACTATCAATGGTTTCAAACCTTTGTTCTAAACATGTTTCATATAACATGCTAAGCTTAAACCAAAACACTCAACTCAAGGTTTGCTTATTAAGGCCTATTGGTTAAAAAAATCCAAAAACCTTTACGCGTTTTGACTATTATGTTTAATCTTTTAAATTTTAGCCAATTTAACTAAATTTGCAAACTTTTTGACAATGATATCTAATTTGTAATTTTGATCAAAATTGAATAATATGTCCTATGAGGTGAATAACACATTTGATTGAATTTTAGAACTCATGGCAACTGAGATGACAAAAAACTTAAAATCCAATCTAATGTGTTATCCACATCATGGGACAAAACATTCAATTTTGACCAAAATTACAAATTGAACATAATTGCTAAGAAGTTTGTAAATTTGCGTAAATTTATGAAAATTTAAAGAATTAAACATGATGGTCAAAACTCACAAAAGTTTGGATTTTTTTAACCAATAAGCCGCTGGTTTAGGGAAATTTAGCCAACAAAATTTATTTAAATTAGGCTTGTTCACCAAGCAAACTACATTTGGATTAGGCTCATTTAACAAGCAAACCATCTAAACTATACTTAACTTTAACTAAAGCTCAACACTAAGTTTGGAGCCATATTATATACAACAAGCTTAAGCTTAAACATGCCAACAAAAGATTGCAATGTATATAAATAATTTGGTGCATACTTTGAAGTGTGACCTTGGAACCAAAGCCATTGTCATAGTTCCCAGCTTTCCAAAATTGACGACAAAGTGGGGCTGGATAAATGGTTGAAGCAGAAGAAATAACAGTATCATCCACAGGAGACGGTCCCTGCTCCAATATGCTGGAACTGGTTTGCCCCGTTGAGCTTTTATTTTCTTCAAAATCTTGTACACACGAGGGAATTTTCCCCACAAAATCCCTCTCCAATTTAATAGCTTTCATATCTACCTTTCCAAGTCCATTAAAAATTTAGCCATTACAATATGCATACAATAGGGTTTTAAAAATCATTTTCCGTTTTGTTACCCTCCATCCATGTCACAAGCAATTTTTTGAAATCATAGTCTGCTAGCATTACGGAAACAGAGAGAGCTGAAATGAAGTGTAGAGTAGAAGCAAAAAGGTAGATAAGAAAAAAAAAACCTGGTTATCTTCAGCATTTGTTCATTTGAATTTAATCTAATGGCTTCTGTCGACTTCCCTCTCGAGTCTCTTTGGCAACAAATTGTCATAACAAAGAGGATGGGCACCACACCCAACGTTTAGGACTCTATTAAGGTTTTCTTTTTATGTTTACTTCCTCTCCTAACTCAACAAAAGATATTCAATCAACACTAGAGGCAAAAAAAACATAGGTGAACTACAGTTTAAGAACTTCAAACATTAATGAATCAAAATCTAATATTAATCATTCAAAATAACAAATCTAAATTCTCATTCAAAATCATCAAAAATAAAATCATGGATGAGGGTAATGCGAAAAAAAAATTAAGGTGGACCTACAACTTACCCAAGATTAATCATTTAAAAAATAGATCTAAAGGTTCTCATTTAAAACCATTAAGAATCATTGATGGAAATAATATCAACACAATTCACTAAAAATAGGAACAAGATGGATCAAAGCATAAACTAAAACAAGAAATGAATCTAAAATAAAATGGAGCATAAGTAGGACAACCTTTTTTTTGAGGTATTTAACCTTTTTTTCATCTTCAAAGGAGATCTTTGATATATCTAATACATATATGAGAGATCCCCTTTTGAAGATGAAAAGAAAGCTATATAAATATATGTGTTTCTATGTGTTCATTTTAGTTCGGTCATCCTTTTTCGCTTATGCTTCATTTTGGATTTTATAATTCCAACTCCAATTATGTAAAAATTGGAAGTTGAAATTACAATTTTAGTATTTCGACTGCACAGTGACAAAATTGAGATTGAGCTAAAATTACAACTATATTTCCAATTCTAGTGTTTGGATTGCAAAATGGTGTAATTAGAATTGAAATTAAAATTACAATTGTAGTTGTGACATTTAGATTGTCAATCTAAAAATATAATTCTCAATTTAATTTTTGACACATACAAATAATAAAATATAAAAAAGAATGACAATATAACTTAACTATAAAATATATGGTGCGGAAAAATATGTAAAAATAAAGCTTTAATTACATAATCCTACTCAAGCTAATAATAGTATTTTGCCACACAAATTCAAAATAATGAATCAAAAATCTACTAAATTGGACAACCATAAAAGTATTACATTACATATTCTTTCTTAATTTGCATTACATATTACTAGCCATCTCCAACACCAAAACCATCAACTTCTCTTCTTTACATATATATTTAACATAGAAACAACCACATCGACATAATTAAGCATGCATCGAATGCCTATCACCACACAGCACTACCACCCAGCCATATGAAGCCAAAATTTTGCTACTTGTTTATGCAACTTTTTCCCTTTCTGCTCTGGTTCAGCTAGAAATAGTCTCTCTTATACGTTAAAAAGTAAAATGACCGACCATTTCTTAACAAAAAATAAATATGCGCCAAAGTTAAAACAACCCATATGAGTACCCATGCTGTTGATTCACATGCACAAAACTAACTCATTTGGTGCTTCTAAAATTTCATCACCACCATAAACTCAAAAATTTTTATAAAATAAATGTGTCTTAATTTAAAAGTCAACTTCAGTAGCAAATTCCATCTTTAGCTCTCTCTTTTGTCAACTTGTTTTTAGCAGATGGAGCAAAGATTTGACAGTTTCGAAATTGCATTAACCCCCTACACTACAACTGCAATTCTGTTCAATTCCACTAGATCACAGTAGATGGTTAGTACAATTTGCTTTCCCAAATTAAAAACCAGGTCGGATGAGTTGACTGAAGGTCTATTGATTATAAATAAGAACTTGAAAGTTTCTTGTGAAAACTCTGATCTTACCTTGTGCAAGTAACAACTACAGTCCTTGATGACAATTTGCTAATTGCTGCAGAAAGTTAGCTCTCTTAATCTGCAAATGGTGATAAGTACATACAAAGGACAAACAACAATTTTATCAAAATTTTAAACATAATAAAGCATGTAGAACAAGAGCTGCAGCAAAAAATTGGAGTTGTTTATAATTTCTTTATCCATTAATAACATTGGTGGGAAACTAAAGTATACACATCATTGAGTATAATCTCCAATTCTTAAACCTAGCAAGTAAAGCAACAACCATTAAATCTATAAGTTATAAGCTATTTTGAACATTAACGCAAACCAGTAACGTCATGGCATGATTGCTTAGAAATTCAAATTGCACAACATAAATTAGTATCTCACATGTTTTACATTACAAGTCCTTTCAGTAGAACTCTACCATACAGATTTAGCTTAAAAAGAAACATAGCATTATCAACAGGGCACGAAGTATAGAAGCTATTCTAAAGAACCCCAATAGCAAATCACCGAAACAGAAAAGAAACCATTATAGATCATTCAAGAAAAAAAAATCCATTTCATAATCAGCAACAGTACAACACTTACATTAAAAAAAACTGAGAAATAAAAAAATTAAGAAAAATTTAGGACCAAAATACTCATACACGATCAAATAAATTAAGAAAAACATTAAAGAACATACCGTTGATGTCAAAGATTCCAACTGATGTCCAAATCTGCACTAGAAAAAAACTAGGGACTAGCCCATAAAAACCAACTTAAATAACCATAACTTTAAAATGAGATATATCTCACCGACAGGAGAACTAAGTGGGCGCCCTTTTCTGGCGGCGTCGTGGATGGGTTGATGCAGAGGTGGCTTTTCGATCTTACATTCAAAACTAATTACATGCAACCAGTGGAGGAAGCGGCGAGGCAAGATGAGACAACGAAGAGGAGGGGGAGGAGGCGGCAAATAGAAGGAGACGAGGAGGCAGAGAGACGGCAAGAGGAGGATGAAACAAACAGGAGAGGACGAGGCAGAGAGGCAAATCTAAAATTTATGAAATTAAAATTCATCAAAATAGAATTGAGTGCAATATTTATTTTAATTAATATTTGATTAAAGTTGCCAACCTAACATAATAAAATTATCAAATATAACAATATAAAAAGCATATTAATTAATTTTCATTATATTTTAGGATTAATTAGTTTAAACTCTAACTATTGTTATATTTCAATAAATCATCTTATTTGTAATATTATATTAAATGATCTCATATTTAACATATTACACTAAAAAATATTCTAACATAAAAAAATCATTTTTTCACTAATTAAAGAGAATCTTATTAAAAGTAAGTTTTATATTTTATTGAGTTAATTAAGTTTTATATTTTATTGAATTAATTACTTTAAACTCTCTGATATTTATCTTATTAAACTAAATCATTTCTTATTTTTTAAAGTATTATATTAAGTCATCTTTTATATTAATAAATTCTTTTGACATTCTTATAAATTTAACAAAAGACTTTTAGTGTAATAGAATAAAAATAAAAATGATTTAGTATAATATTAAAAATTGATAAACGATTTAATTAAATATGATAAATATCAGGGAGTTCAAAGTAATTAATCCTACTTTTTAATGTCAGTACAATTTATGTCTTAGTCAAAATTAATAATAGTAATGTAATAACCAGAAATTGAAATATATAAATATAAAAGGTGTATATTGCACTCAATTTCATAATGTAATATATTTTGATAATTTTAAAATTTAAACAAAAATCACATTTACATACAAAATTTAGATTTTGTTATGATAATATTATAGTGTTATAATAATATTGAATATTTATTTTTATCTCTATAAGTAGAAGTTTTTATGAGATAGAATTCTATTTTTATTCATATTTCTGTAATTATTGACACTATAAATAGTGTTACAATAAATGAAATAATAAACGCATAAGTTATTATCTTTTATATTTTTTGTTCTTTATTTACTTTTCTTTATATCTATAGCACATTGTCAAAATGAGTTAGTTCTACCTTGTACTATATATAACTTTAGTTTGCTTCAATAATATAAAAAATTAGAGCTTCCTAAAAAATGTGAGTATGCCATTCTTTAATATTTCGTTTAATTTTGATTTGTTAATAATTTTTATATGTGATATATAGAGTTATTATTTGATATTAATATAATTCTTGAAGAACTTGTATTTTATATAATTAGATAAATTCATACAGTTCCTATAGAATTTGTATTTTCTATAGTTCTTGAAGAATTACTTAAATAAATAATAAAAAGTTCGAAGAATTGATATCCTAAGTCACTGAAGAACTAAATATCCAAATTCTTGAAAAAAAAAACCACTATCCCACTTTATTAAAGAATTAATATCATACATCCCTAAAAATTTTAATATATTGTCTATAAATTTTTAAAAAACTTATTTAATTATGATATTTTTTAACATATTACTTATTTTAATAGAGAATTTATGTTGATTTATTATTATTATTATTATTATATTTCTTACAAATGTATTTTATCTATATGAATATATTATGGATCCTACTCAGTTATTAGTAGTATTTAAAACAAAAGGATGCAATTTTGTGTCTTGTAGATAGTTCAAACACATATCATATTAAAAAATAAAAAATACATTTCTCATTTAATAATGAAAAAAACTTGTATTAATACAATATTTGGTAGTAAAAGAATAATTAAAGGCTCCAAAAGAGCAAAAATATTACTACCTGAAAGAGCACATCTATTTATTAAAAATTCATTATTCTCTCCTAAATCTCATAGAAATTTATTGATCTTTATATTATAACCTTCGATAAAAAATGTGCATTAGAGAAATTACAGGTTTTCTCTTATGGTTTATGTTACACATATATGCATGTAATTAAAATAGATGTGGTAGTAAACCATAAGTTTATAGACTCAAACATTTTTCTTATCTAGCATGATTGACTTGGCTATTCTGGATCAACAATGGTATGAAAAATTATTGAGAGCTCATAATAAATTATTTAAGAACTATAAGATTCTTCAATCTAATAAATTTTCATGTTCATCTTACTCTCAAGGAAAATTAATTATTAGGCTATCACCAAGGAAAATAAAAAATCAATCACCCTATATTTTTAGAATGCATACAAGGTGATATTTGTGAACCAATTCATCCACCATCTAGATCATTTAAATATTTTATGATATTGATAGATACATTAACAAAATGGTTACATGTATGTTTATTATCAACTCAAAATATGACATTTACAAAATTATTTGCTCAAATAATTCAATTATGAGCACAATTTTCAAATTATGTCATTAAAATAATTTGTCTTGATAATGCTAGTGAATTTACATCTCATGCCTTTAATGATTATTACATGTCAATTGAAATAACTATAAAACAACTTGTTGCTCATGTTAATACCCAAAATAGTCTAGCATAATCTTTTACTAAATGTCTTCAATTAATAGTTAGACATTACTTATGAAAACAAATATTTCTATCTCTATTTGGAGACATGTAATTTTACATGCAACAACTATTATATGCATTATATCAATTAGTTATCATAAATTTTCACCTTTTATAGTTGATTTATATTTGATAGTTTTTAGATGCGTTGTTTATGTCCCTATTGTCCCCACATCGCACAAAAATGGGACTTCAGAGAAAATTGAGAATATATATTGGATATGAATCCTCTTTTATAATTAAATGTCTTTAATCATTAACAGTAGATTTTTTATTGCAGGATTTAATAATTGTCAATTTTAATGAGGCTATATTTTTTAAATTAAATTGGAGAAAACAAGCAATCGGAGAAAAAAATTATATGAAATGATTCATCATTAGGTCACATTGATCCTTATACAAAGCAATTTAAATTAGAAATTCAAATAATAATTTATTTGCTAAGTATAGCAAAACCAATTGTCATATGTGTTTTGTGATCTGAAAAGAGTTATTAAATCCCATATACTTGCTAAAAAAACATATGACCATCATAAATCTCATAATATCACTTATACTAAATTTTTATAAGGATTTAAGCATTTAGTTAACAAATTTTAAAATTTTTATATGATAAAATCACATTTTTATATTTAACAAACTATATCAAATAAATTTACTTAATTATTATGTGATAATATCACAAAACTTCTATTAATAAAGGAATTATTATAAAATATTAAATTAAGTCTTTGTTTTGATACCTAAAGTTTATTGTTTAAATTGATGTTAATGGTAAAGCAATAATTAAAAAATATGTTTAAATTAATAATTCACATAAAATAAAATACAGTAAATAATTAATTTAGATTTATTTTTATGTTATTATACAAGTAAAACATATTGTAATGGTTTAATACATATTGTAATGATTTAATACATATTGTAATCATTTTCTTATATTAATTAGATTTTGTTTAACATTTGAATTTATAATCTAAATTTTAAAAAGACTTATGGTAATTTAAATTTAAATTTTTGCATGTCAATACATTTTTTACTTAAACTTTAAAAATTATAAAGATATGTCAGAAAATTGAGTATAATATTAGTCCAACTCATGTATTTGTGATATAATTTCTAGTAAAATTTATATCAAAAGATAATGAAATTTAATTAGTATGTCTTTTATGTTTATATATTTCACCATTCTAGTTTATTACATTATTATTTATTTTTCATCAAAACAAGTGTTGAGCTAATATTGCACCCAGTTTCAAAGTTATAATCTATTTTGATAATTTTTAAAGTTTAAACTATAATTACACTAACATACAAGAGTTTGGATTTAAATTAATATTAAATATTTTTAAAAACTCTAATATTACAATTTAAAATTTATTTATTTTACAATTATATTTCAATATTAAAAAATATTTTGTGCAACATACAAATATTGAACTTATTGCATCAAGGAATTATATTTCTTTAAGTTTAGGTTCATAATTCAAAAGAGGTTTGAGTTTAATATTTTAGTCCTTGTGAAACGGGTGTGGATTATAGTTTAAATTTTAAACATATTATTTTAATAACATAATTTCAAATTTTTAGTTCAATTTTAATTTTGAATTTCAATTTTAAGGCTAATTCTTGCATCCAAAATGTAGAGGTTGTTTGATAATTATATTAAACACTTAAAATTAAAATATTCAACACCAAATTTTTAAAATTGTTTAATAACAATTTATTTAAGTTTTAATATTTTAAGTTTTTTTATTAAATACTTAATATGATAAGTAGAAAATTTTCACTTAATGAATTAAACAATAAAAAAAAGTTCACTAATTTGATATCTTTTATTAATACATCTCTCAACACAATCATTACCATTCATTATTACAATATTTCCTATTAATAACATATAATTGTATTTTAAATATTTTAAAACCAAATTATATGGTAATTTATTATATAATATATAGTTATCTTATCTTAAATTATCTCCTAAATTTGATTTTTTAAAAAATTTGATATTTATTTAATTATCATTTAACTATTAAAATTTTAAGTACTAAAATTATTCAACATTTAAATTTTCAGTATTGAAATTATTCAACACTTAATTTTTCAATTTTACTAAACACCACCTTACTCTTATTTTCATTAAAATTATTTTTTATTTTAATAATTATTTAATTTTAAACTCATTTTATATAATTAATTTTCAATTTGTTTTGAAATTTTAAAAAATAAAATCACTCAAAATAAGATAAAATACAAAATTTAAAATAGACGAAAAAATCAATTGGTTGGGATATAATTTCAAACAATCTTACTTATCTTACATACAAATCAAGTAATTATTTTCTAGAATTCAATTACTGAACTATGTAAGAGACTGATATATAACATTTTCAGAAAAGTTTAAAACATCGAAATATCCATATATGCATTGCTTGCACAAAGTATTTAATCAAATGGGAGTTACCTTTTTATTTTAATATATTTGATATTTGATAAATACCGAACAACAAATTGTATAACATAAGGCCATTTATAAGATTATCATATCTTTCTCACATAATAACAGTTAATAATAGCTATCTTATCTCCATATTCACATTATCACCAATGTTTTGAAAAAGGCCTAAAGGTGAAAAAAATTTCAACCTTTTCGAATGAGTGTGATTTTAGCCAAACTTTTAAAATTGTGTCTATAAGCCAAAATTGAGAAATTAGGTACAATTTTGGTCAGACAGATTTCTTCATTGTCTTTTTTGGGAGGAAGGTACATGTGACACTTTTGAATGGTATGATCCAAAGAGTTATATGAGAGATAAAATGGGATTTGAGATGTTTTACAAGCAAATTGATGAAAATGAAGAACTATTATTGAAGAAAGAGAGTGATAAAAGGGTGTTGGAGCTTAAAGTAAAGAAAATTGAAGCAAATTTTGAAAGAAAAAAGGGGATGATTAGCAAATTGAAGGAAAAAAAGTTATTGCTAACTCAAGAAATAAGAAAATTGCAAAGTGAAATGGCTTCCAAAGATACAAGAAAATTGCACCACACTTGACCAAATTGCACATAATTTCTCGATTTTGGCCTCTATAGAAAATTTTAAAAGATTTGACCAAATCACATTAAATTGAAAAGGTTGAGATTTTTTTATACCATTAGGCCTTTGAAAACCGGACTGGATTGATCGATTAGATCAGTAAAACTAGAAACAGGATCAATGTCCAGTTTGATTTGGCCAAAACTGATTTTTAGCATTATTTTAAAATTTTTAATTATTATAATTATATTTATAAATTTTTAAAGCTATTTTAATAATATTTTGAATTTATTTATTTTTGAAGTGGATTGATTGAATTGGCTGAGTTACAAGCCAGTCAACCAACTAGTTCATTGATTGATATGATTTTAAAACATTGATTATCACATGTATGAATGAGCATCCAGTCAATTTGATTTGATTTTTTTTATCAAAATCAAATAAATCGAATTTTGTATTTTAAGAACTAAATTGAACTAAATTTTTTTAAAAATCAAATAAACCGAACTGTATTACTTACAAACTAAACCAAATTGAATTTATAAATATTCGGTTTTGACGAAAACATCTAGGGTAAGCTGAAAGATCCACTTTAACTTCAAGGCCCAATCATAAGAAGAAGACCTAAAAAGTTCAAAGATGTAATTGGAGCATTCATGCAATAAGAATGAATAATTAGACTAGCTCAAGACAAATAAAGGATGTGTGAAACCCAATTACATAGAGACAAAAGGTTTGACTCTTTAAAGGAAACACTCAACTTGATCCATTGGAGCTCAACATATGGAGAGGCTCATGACCCTTAACTTTCGGCCAAGGCACTCTTTTGGAGGCCCAATTTGGCCAAACATGGAAGATAGGTCATTAAGTCAAGGATCTTACAATATTATACTTAGTTGGCAAGATTTTCCTCTTCTTTTTAGGATTTATTCATTAGGTCGAATTCTCCGTCTTTTATATTTAAGAACTTTTGTTATTTACTTATGCAAAAAACTTATTTTATAGTTAGGAAAATATCTTGATGTATCTTTTACTTTTCTTATTTAGTTTAGGAGTATCTCTTCCTTAATAAAATAGGAAGATTCGACCAAGCATGTAAGACCTAAATAGGAAGTGTTTTCTTAAAGTATTGTAAAGGCTACAAATAGCCTTTTATATTCGGCCAAAAGGCAATCAATGAGCAATATTTCTTTTAGTAAAATTTGTTTGTGAGATTTGATTTTTTTCTTGAGTTCTTAATAGGATGTGGTGAGATTATTGAGTGAGTACTTAATAATTTCTTAAATTTTTTTAATCTAAGTCTTAAATTACTTAGTTAATTTAAGATTGAGATTAACACCTCTTAAATATTTACAATTTAGGTTACTAGAAATAAGTTTTCTATAAGTCTAATTGGGACTTAAGAATTTACCTTATTTGATCTTTGAATTAAAGCTTAATGCTTGTGTTTTACATATGAATAAGGATTCAAATCACCTTCGTTCATACTAAGTTTGATTTAATTTATATATATTTAGATTATTGGTTTGATCATTAATAATTTTAGTTTATTTGATTTATTCATTTTTTATATCAAAACTCAAACTGAAATAAGAAAAAAACTAAAATCTTTTAAAATTATAATTGAATTAAATCAATTTACACTAAAAAATTGAACCAAACTGATCAAATAATATTAGTTCAATTAGTTTTTTGGTTTGGTCGAGTTCTTGCTCACCCTTTCTCACATGGTTTTCAATAGATACAGTGAGCATGGACCTTACCTCTCAGAGCCACAACTTCCTAAAAGCCATAGGATCCTACCCCTCAATAAAGTATACCTGCACTCATAGTGGACCCACTCTTCTAGAATCTCAAGTTACCTAACACCACCATCGTTGGTGATATTGGCCACACAACCATCATCGTTGATCCCAATTATAGCAATCACATAAATTATGCCATTAGATCATGGCCTATCAACCTTAATGTTGCCACAACTAAAAACACCCTCTTATATTATCCAACTCCATAAATTAACACCACTCATACCACCAATAAAAGAAGAGTAACAACTTTATTAATCTTTTTTAACCAAGAAATGATCTTAAAAAAAACTTTAATGCTTATCATTTGTATGCATTAATAAGTAAATTTAAAGTAAGTATGGTTAATGAGCAAAAAAATTTTATAACTTCTTTTTATGGGCATGATAAAAGAAGTAACATTGAGCAATTAGGAAAATAAGGTCAAATAATAGTGAAAAAAAAAGGAAAAAGGCAAAACCATATTGATTGAGGATGCAGATGAACAAAGAAAACCTATCAAATATTTATTAAATGAATAAATTGAGTAAGAGAAAGACATACTCTCAACATCTAGCCTTCAAGCAACCCTAACAAAGAGTCCATGTTGGAAGGAGTTATCAAGAAGAATAACATAGAAAGATATATAGAATAAGCTATGTAAAAAATAAAAAGGAAGAACATAATGAGATCACTTTAGCTTTGAGCATTCTCATTCGTGCCTTATATTCAATTGAGATATAGTGTGACAAAAAAGATTATAATATTATTTATATGTTAGGTAGGATTATTGACCTTCACATAATTTGGGTAGTCATAATGTCTTGTTTGATATCATGTATGACTTGTAGCCCAAAAATAGATTTTGGACTACTGTCAATATTATGTGAACTTACAGGATCACACACTTAGAACAAGCCCAAAAATTAATGATATTTTCTACTTTCTCTATATATATATTAAGATAATTAAAGATATTACCTTGACATTTAAATATTCTTTTCAATTTAAAAGTTAAAACAAAATAGGATATTAGCTTATTAATATCTTTTAAGATTTTGAGTTAGCATGAATATTTTAATGCTTAAGATATATAGATATATGTTTAGGGTTTTCTAATAGCAAGAGAGAACATTCACGTTGTTTTAAGAAAAATGTTTAGAGAGAGAGAAAAACCTTAGTGTTAGCACACTTCTCATCTTGGAGAGAGTCTATTCGTATGGATACTTGTAGAAGACGTTTATCATATTGGCAACATTTGAATCCGATGATTTACACTCCAAACTTGAGGCAGGGTGTTATCGGTGTAAATCTCCTCTCTACCTTTCAACAAATCTGCGATTCTTGCTTGAATTGGTAGGTTTCACATCCTTTCTTATCAATTTAACTGAATCACACGGATCATTAATGGGTTTTGCATGTAGAAAATTATATTTTTTTTGTTGTGCTCATTCTACAAAACTCAACACCTAATTCATATGAGAACCTTATTGACAGGGACCGAACTATACATGAGTCTAGATGAATCTTAGCAATCGCAAAAAACTAGAACATAACTAAATAATTGTAGCAAAAGCAGAGTATACCTTGAATCGATAGGACACAAAAAGGACAAACATATGAGATGATGAAAACTTTTACCTTATTGAACACCCAAAAAAAATCTTGCTATAGATTCATTGAAAAATAGAAAAGGTACAATGGCCATCTAGGCTAAGTACCAAATACTTCGAAATAAGAGCCAAGAGAAAGTACATAAATTAGAGATTATAGATATGTTATGAAAGACAACATAAATTTAAAAGAATAAATATATGGGTTAATCTAAAAAAGCATATTGTATAAGTTCACTAAGAAAAGAGATAAACTTCAAAGATCATAAAATTGGGCATAAGAAGAATAAAAAGCAGAACTATATAGAATCCACGAGTGTGATAAATGAGATTGTCAAAGGATCAACCTATGAAGACAATGCAACAAAACAGTTAAAACACAATAAAGAGGGGTTTGCCATAACAATCAAAGCCTAAGAAAAGTTTAGAAACATTAAAATTTTATTTATAAAGATGGACTCCATATCAAAACTCCATATGTCAATGCCCTAATGGTTGAAGGCATCAATAACAACTACTTAATTAAGAGGATGCTCATAAATATTGAAAGCTTGATTAACTTGATCACCCTTTAAGCTTACTGAGCACTAGGTATGTGTATAACTATTCTAAATATTGCACCAACCCTCCTCGTAAGTGTGTAAGGTAAACAAATACCAGTCGAAGGATCTAATACCTTTATCCTAAAACTAGGAGATGAGGAGGAGGTGTAGTCGACGTGTCCTTCATGGTAACTATAAGTGGCACAACATAGTTTCGTGCTTGAAAATTGTTTTAAGATAGTACAACGAAATACCTTGATAGTTAACAACTTTGTGACTATATCACTAGATAATGGACATTAAGGGCTAGGGGATATACGAAATAGTATGTAGGTAAAATTTTAAGGAAGATAAGATACCTAATGTGATTGGGACTACGTCGATAATAGCTAAGATCCTACGTATAATACCAAATATTGTCACTTGTTGTAAGCCATGTTTAGAAGTTGGGTATAGCTTAGAGAAGGTGTTAGGCACTGAGACCCCATACATTAGTTCACTCAATTATCTTTTATTTTTATAGATTATCCTTATTCATTATTTTTATTATCGATTCTACACTCACCAATTAATATATTTCACTCAACCAATAAAAATGCAATATATATATATATATATAGGAATAAAAGGATTAATTAATTTTACAAGCCAAGTAGGATGGAACTTTATAAATATATTAAAAATAAAGACTTAATGGTAATTTAAATCCAAACATTTGTGTATCAGTACAATTATGGTATGAGTTATACAAATTGTTAAAATAGGACAAAACTTAAAAATTGAGTGTAATATTAGTTCAACACATATTTTGATCAAAATAAATAATAGTAAAATAGACTAAATTTATGAAATACATAAACATAAAAAGGTATATTAATAAAATTGTATCATCTTCTAATATAAAGTTCATCATAAATACACCACAAATACATGAGCTAGACTAATATTACACTTAATTTCAAAGTTATAACATATTTTGATAATTTTAAATATTTAGTCATAATTGCACTGACATGCAAAAGTTTAGATTTAAGTTATTATTTGGTCAAAAATAAAAATAAATGAATACAAGTGACAAAAACAAGCATGCACCACAAAATAAAGATAAATTTCTTAACACAATAATTAGAAAAAATAAAATAATTATAAATAGCTAGGCATTTGAAATATATATTATGATAATTTAAATTCAAATATTTGCGTGTTAGTACAATTTTAATGCAAATTTTAAAAATTATCAAAATATGCCAAAACTATAAAATTTAGTTCAATGGTAGCCCAACCAATGTATTTGTAATGTAATTTATAATGAAATTTATATAAGAAGATAATAGAATTTGATTGATATACCTTTTATGTTTATATATTTAACAATTCTCGCCTATTACACTATTATTTATTTTGACCAAAATATAGATTGGGTTAGCATTACAATGAATTTTATAGTTCTGACATATTTTGATAATTTTTAAAGTTTAAACCAAAATTGCACCAACACGTAAATATTTCAATTTAAATTATAATTAGACCTAAAAATAAATAAACCAAATGGATCTTGACAATATAAAATAAATAAAAATAACAATAATGATAAAAAAAAATTAAAAATCCTTTAAATCAATGAATAACTAGCTAACTGGGTATAAATAAAGTAGAAGATAGAGTGTATCATAAATTATATAGTGTATCATAAATTAGATAAAAATAAAAATAATATTGTTAATAATAATTAAAATAAAAAGGTCTAATAGTAATTTAAATTGAAAATTTTTCATGTCATTACAATTTTAATCCAAACTTTTAAATTTATCAAATAGGTCAAGATCATAAAATTGAGTATAATATTAACTCAATGCATGTATTTGTAGTACAATTTTTAATGAAATTTATATTAAAAGATAATGAAATTTAATTGAAATGTCTTTTCTATTTATGTATTTCATGATTTTGGTCTATTACGTTATTATTAATTTTGATCAATATATGTATTGGGCTAACATTATATTCAATTTCAAAAATTTGACCTATTTTAACAATTTTTGGATATCAATATGTTTATAGGTCAAAGTTTAAAAATTATCAAAATCATAAAATTAAAGGCAATGTTAGCTCGGTCTTTATATTTGTGGTATAATTTCTGATAAAATTTATATTAGAAGATGGTAAAATTTAATTGATATGTCTTTTATGTTCATGCATTTCATGATTTTGATTTATTACGTCATTATTAATTGAAACAATTAGACATTTAGTGTAAGAACTTTTTAATTTCTTTATTTCACTTTTTAATTTCTTTATTTCAGTGTCTAAACAATTTTTTTGTTTAATCAAGTGTCTGAATTAGTAAAATCATTTTCAATGTCATGCTTTCTTAATTTGAATAGATAAAATTTATAACTTTGTTACATCTATCTGACCTAATACCAAATTTTGTACATTATTTCAACTAATTATGAACTTAAATTTTGGATACAAAATTTTTCACTTTAAATACAAATTTTGTTCATTTTTTGTTTACTTCCTATATACATTTGAATAAATTCTATAGTGATATAAATAAAATTTATTTAAATATATATAGAAAGTAAAACAAATAAATAAATTATGTATTTAAAGTGAAGAAATTATGTACCCATATATAATAAATTAAAATAATGTACAGAATCTAATACCAGATCAGATAAATTTTTACGTGACAGTCACTAATTGTTTAAATTGAAAAAAAACACTACATTGAAAATGATTTTACCAATTCGAACACTTAATTGAATAAAAAAATGTTTATACACTAAATTTGTAATTTACCCTTATTAATTTTGATAAATACATGGATTATATTAACATTACATTTAATTTCTCTATTCTGGCCTATTCTGATTATTTTTAAAATTTGAGTAATGCAAAACTTTGGATGTAAAAAGAGAGAGAGTAAAAATATATCTATCAATATCCAATCAATATTTTTTTTTCCAATTTATAGGAATAAACTTTTAAGATTTCTGCAATACATTTTTAATATTTCTATGGTATTTTGATAGAATTTTCTATATATTTAGACCTATAACAGTAATCAATATGAATACTTGTTACTCAAACTTGAAAGAACCACTACTCAAAATTAATTTAGATGCTCATTAAGAGCCATCAATATTATTATAGTTTACTACGCAATCTAAATATTCAAATGATAATTCGATTCAGTAATTGTAAATATCAATGCCTTATATTTTCTTTTCAATAATATTAAAATAATTTCATAAATATATTCATTTTCTATAATTTATTTTTTACTAATTAATTTCTTATTTTTTTACTAATCAAAATAATTTTTTATTAATCAAAATTATTGTTTATTAAGTAATAGTAATTTCTTATATTTACCCTCAGGTCCGTTAAAATAGATTTAAGGGCTTTAAATGTTCTTCAAACTATAATTTAATCAAGTTTATCCTTTCAATGCCTAAATTTGTTGTTGCTTAAAACATTATTTCTTATAATTTTTGGTCGATAATTTTCAATCAATAAAATACTAATATTTTAACTAATATAGATAAACATTGAATTTTGAAATTATCATCATAAAATTATACTTATAAAACGTGTTTCAAAAATTTCAAGACATTTTACAGAGCATTCCAGAGAAAATCTCATCAAGCAATAGCCACTAAAACCACCGTGGCCAATCACTAAACTACAAATTGACTAGTAATTAGAAACTACGCCTCTTATAATAAAAGCTCATGAGATAAGCTTTTCAATGCCATTAATCTTGTTATGAAAGGAGGTTAATAGATCTATAAAATAATATTTTTGGCCAAAATTATAACATCTCTAGTTGGAGCAAGATTTTGATCAGCACACACTATCAAAATTGGTAGTTCAAGTGTTAAAATATTTTTATGAATATATTGTAACCGAAAGAAAGTAGTTCGAACAAGGTGAAATTGAGGTGTTTTTCACACTGACTTTCTCGCCCTTTTATTGGACTAAACTAGACAGAAAATATAAATTCTCAGGCTCTGCCAAACTTTAAATCATTCTCTTTGACTCCTTCAAGTATCTTGACTGGTTCCTATATTAACAATCTTTAGCCACATTTTTTTTTTGTTTTTGATTATTAGGATATATTAATAGTTCATGTTCATTAGTCACAATTCTTATGCTAATCTGTCTCCTTATTTTGTTTTAGATGAGTGCTAGTAAAATAAATTTATTAATTACTTTTTCTTAATCATTTAAATCAAATTACTTGTAATTCACCATAATCTTAATTATTGAGTTTATATTTCTAAAAATTATGTACTTCCTCTCATAATACATAGAGATTATTAAAATATAACTTTTAAAAAGACTTTATTTTCTTGATTTAAAATTTATTTTATTTACCTATTAAATTAAAATATTATATTTCTAAAAATTATACACATACTCTCATAATATATAGAGATTATTAAAATATAACTTTTAAAAAGACTTTATTTTTTGATTTAAAAATTATTTTATTTACCTATTAAATTAAAATAAAACCTTTATAAATTTCAGAATTTTTTTAATAAAAATTTTAAAAAATCATTTGTTTTTTATTTTTGATTTCTTAATGAGCATAAAAAATTCCCAGCATTAAAGCATTCATATCTATTATAATGTATATCATATTTTTTGAAAGAATACATGTACATCATATATTAAATTAGATACATTATCGCAAATAAATGAAATTATTATTTTATTTGTTAAAACATTAATACCTTCTTGTTATTTTCCTGAACCTTTGTAATATTAGAAAGTTAATTGTAAAACGTCCTACATAAGATATTCATAAAGAGAAGATATATACTCTATATCCATAGATAAGACAGAAATGGAAGCCAAAGACTTTTCAGACGCACAAGGTCCTCCCGCCCTCCCTCCACCAAGAAGAAGAAGAAATTAGATGCGCACTAGTTAAATAACTTATTTGTGGAAAATTTTTGCTTGGTATTTGCCGTTTCTAAGGGGTAATTGACCAGTCAATAAGAAGAAGAAGAAGTAAGATGTTCATTGAATGGTGTTCGGCTAACTAATTAACTTATTTGTGGAAAATTTTTGCTTGGTGTTTGCCGTTTCTAAAGAGTAATTGACCAGTCAGTAGAAATGTGGTACTTTGTTTTTCAGCCTTCTTAAAATTAGATTGGTTAGTAAATTAATTAATCGGTTTATTTTTAGATTTATTGATTCAATTGATTTAACTGAATAGTTGAATAATAAAAAATTTTTAAAATATTATTAACATACTCTTAAAAATTAAATAAAAATATGTTTATAATAATTAACATAACAAATAGTTTTGAAAATCATTTTAAAAAAATTAAATGAGTTAATGGTCTAATTTCCAATTTTCTTCGTCAATTTTCTTTCGTTCTTCTTTGCTAGACTAATAGGAGGGTATTTATTTTTTTTTATTTTTAAGAGTCTTTTTACTTTCCGTTTGTAAAAGTACAAAATATGTATTTAGTTTATACAAATGTTCATTTCAAAATAAGAGATGATAGTTATAAGTTATCTAACAACTATAGTTTAAAAACGTATATTTTATATTACTTTTCATCAATAATTGTACTTTTATAAAAAAAAGATAGATATATTTTTGACTTTGTATAATATAGTGTTTGTTTTAATATTTTTTTTAATTTCATAACAATAAATTATTTATTTATTATTTAATTTTTATTACTATTATGTATATCTAATATATTATTTAATTCACCAATAAAATAGCTATTATATAATATTTAATATAAATATTATTAAAAATTTTAATTTATGATTTTTTTTAAAAATATTTAATGGATGATTACATATTATTTATTTTTGAAAATCTGAAATATGAAATCTATTTGTTTAATTTTTTAAAATTTATTTTTACATTAGTAATTATATTTATAAATAGCAATTAACAACAATAATTTTATTAAATACCTACTATTGATCATTAATCAATTATCAATAACTGGCAATTGGTAACTAGCAACAATAACCAACAACAAATAAATCAAACAAACTCTAAACTAGATAAATAAAATAATTTTTAATCAAATTCTACGTAACTTTAAATTATTCTCATTGATTTCTTCAAATATCCTGAATACTCTATACAGTAATAATATGCAATCTCATAATTTTTTTAATTTTTAATTATTTGAAAATATTAATGGTTCACTAGTCAAAATTCTTATCCTAATCTATCCCCTTTATTTAGCTGAGTGCTAGCAGATTTTTATAAAATAACTTGATTAATTACTTTTACTTAATTATTTTAAATTCAGTTATTTACAATTTACCATAATCTTAATTATTATAAACTTCTAAAAATTATATACACTCTCATAATATATAAGGATATTTTTAAAATATAATTTTCAGAGAAATTTTATTTTTGAAATTAAAAATTAATTAATTTACCTATTAAGTTAAAATAAAAACTTTATAAATTTCAGAAATTTTTTTAAACAATTTTAAAAATCATAGTTACATTTTAAACGAGAAAATTTTTATTCCATATTAAAATCAATATTAAGTAATAAATTTGAGGGTTATCAATAAATACATAATATTTCTCTAGTTTTTAGTTTATGTGATTATAATATTACAGTTTCAAAAATTATTTAAAAAACTTTTGGAAAAGAAATGTAAGAAAGAGAAAAATCTTTTATAGTTTTTTATATATAAAAAAGCAACTTTGGTGTCCCAGTACATTAACTTTTAAATACATATATGTTAAATATATATTAAACAAATTATATCCATTAATTTTAAATACATGTATATCATATTAAATTAGATATATTATCACAAATAACTGCAACTATTATTTTATTTGTTAAAACATTAAACCTTTCTATTATTTTCCTAAACCTTTATAATGTTAGAAAGTTAATTTACAACATCCCAGATAATATATTCTTAAAGAGAAGATATATATGCATTGACCTCTTTTTCCATATGTACATATATATATATATAGAGAGAGAGAGAGAGGGAGAGAGAGAGAGAGAGAGATGGGAGACAAAGACTTTTCATATGAGAAGGTCCAAAAACACAGCTTGTCAGATGTGCATTGAATGGCGTATGCCAGCTAATTAACTTATTCATAGATAATTTCTACTTGTTATTGCCGTTTCTAAGGAGAACTTCACCAATCAATAAAAACGTGGTGTACTATTTTCTTTATAAATACTGGACCATATGGATCGCATTTGCAATATACTCGCAGTCCCTTGAGTTTATTCTGCACTGCGTCTTTAAGGATGGCTAAGTCGTACTCAGCTTGCAGAAGCCCTTCCATGCTCTCCCTATTGCTACTTTTCGGGCTACTACTCGCTAGCCTTGACACTACAGGTATAACCCATTTCTATTGCATAGTTTCTGAGATGACTCCAATACCAATGGAACCTATTTTTTTCGATTTCATAAGTACTTAAAAAATTTTGTGTAGCTAACAAGCTGTTTACTCTTAATTGTTCAGGTGCTCAAATAGGTGTTTGCTATGGAACGCAAGGTAATAACCTGCCACCATCAGCAGAAGTTATAGCTCTCTACAAGCAAAACAACATACGCAGAATGCGACTCTATGACCCAAACCAAAATGCTCTCCAAGCTCTTCGAGGCTCCGAAATTCAGGTCATGCTTGGTCTACCAAATGATGACCTCAGAAGAATTGCTTCTAACCAAGCTGAAGCCAATACATGGGTGCAAAACAACGTTCGAAACTATGCCAATGATGTAAGATTTCGTTATATTGCAGTAGGAAATGAGGTCAAGCCCTCAGATAATTTTGCCCAGTTTCTAGTTCCTGCTATGCAAAATATTCAAAACGCATTATCTTCAGCTGGTCTTGGGAATATTAAAGTTTCCACTGCTATTGACACTGGAGCTCTTGGAGAGTCTTTCCCTCCATCGAAAGGCGCTTTCAAGCAAGAGTATCAAACGCTTCTTGGTTTTATTATCCGATATCTAGTCGCCAATCGATCGCCATTATTCGTGAACTTGTACCCATATTTTAGTTACGCAGGCAACCCTCGAGATATTCGTCTTGATTATGCTCTTTTCACAGCTCCACCAGGTGTGGTTTCTGATCCACCACTAAGTTACCAAAATCTGTTTGATGCGATTCTTGATGCTGTATATTCTGCCTTGGAGAAATCTGGTGGAGGCTCTTTGGATATTGTTATATCAGAAAGCGGTTGGCCAACAGCTGGAGGAGCTGCAACCTCAGTTGATAACGCAAGAACTTATATTAACAACTTGATTCAGCATGTGAAGAGAGGGACTCCAAAGAAGCCTGGAAGACCAATTGAAACTTACATTTTTGCCATGTTTGACGAGAACAACAAGAGCCCAGAAGTAGAGAAACATTTTGGGTTATTCTTTCCAAACAAGCAGCCTAAATATCCAGTTAATTTCAATTAAAGAGTGGCCGAGGGGAATTACATGTATTAATTAAATAAGAGCTTCTGAGATTATGTAGACCAAATATCTCTACATAATATATGCTCAGTATGCATAAATAATCGATGAATGTTTTTATGAAATCATTATTATGAACGAAAAAATGAAAACATTTTAAGTTGTATGTTAATCAATAATTTATCCATATTTGAGCAAGATATATATCTGTCTAGTTTTTGCCTCACTTTTTTCTTTTAAAGATTTCTTTAAAATATCTCGCATGGATTAATGACAAGATTTTTCAAATATTTTTAAGAATTATTGTAGCACCAAAGTAATTAGCATTTAACAAGTATATTTGGTCTATATAAATATATATATATATATATATATATATTATTTTTTTATTTTTTTATTTATATTGTTGGGTTATTTGGCATGTAATGCAAAAAGTAAAATCTCAATTCCTAACTTTTTGATAGTAACTTTTAAATGATTTTATTCCAAACTTTAGCACTCCATTATTGTTGAAGAATTTCCTGTATGCATGGGCCAGTCTTTTTATGCTGATTGACTATGGATATTGTAGGACTGACAGGCAGCTGGGGTGAATACAGGATTGGATCAGGTTAACTTTAGATTAAGTCAATCCAGAATTAGGTCTTTTTCGAATAGATAATGCCTATGTAAGTTACTGATTAATACGCATAAATAATTCTTGATTTTTTTTTTTGCTATTTTTGAATTTAAATTCTGATAGTATCACTAATAATTTTGAAGGTTAAATATTATCGTACTCCTAAAGTTTATTTAATATACTATTTAGTCTTTCTCTTTTTAAAAAATTTATATATTTCACAAAATAATTTATTCAAGAAAAATATTTTTTGAGCAATCTGATATTTAGAATACACTATAAAAAATATTATTTTTTTTATAAAATTATAATAAAATTTAGATCATAAATATTATATATTTATATTATTTATTATTTAGTATAAGAAAAAATACATAAAAATATAAATTTTATGGCTCTCACTCATTTTCGGCTATCACCATTGGCTAACGATAACAGGTGATGAGTATTGATAATAAAAAATGATCAATGATAATAAATATATATATTTATATGATTTATTTTTTATTTAGACAAATTTGTTAAAATCTGAAAAATGACTTTTCATTTTCAAACAGAAAACTATTTTTTCTAAAAAATTTTGTAGTTTTCCCTGTAATTAGAAAAATATTTTCTATTAACTAATTTTTCTAGATGCACAAAATAGAAAAAAATATGAAAATTATTTTTAAATTTCTTTTTTGCAAAATAAACAAAGTCTTAGGCTCTATTTTACCTCTATTAGACTTTCGGTCCTTTCGTCTGAAATAAAGTTATTTTCCATCAATCTAAATTCAGTATATTTAAAAATGATTAATTATTTAGTTCTTGTAATTTGTAAATATTAATTGCATAGTTCTTATTATTTAAAAATTACAAATTATTTAGTTTTGATTCGAAAATATGCTATCTTTTAGTTTATAAGGGTATTTTTATGCATTAAATTTGTATTGATAGAAAAGAACTTCCTTTTAGATACAAGGATCTTGAACAAAGAAAAATAATAAAATTTAATAATATGTTTTTTAAAAATAAAGACTAAATAGTGTACTAGGATAATCTTCAGTTATAATAATATTTAACCCTAATTTTATTTAACCTCAAGGTATAGTATTTTTCTTTTGAAGATTTTTTTTTCTTTTTCTTTTTATATATTTCACATTAATTAGTGATGAGATTTTTCAAATATTTGTGAGAAATGTTGTAGTGCTAAAGTAATTAGCATTTAACAAGTAGATTTGATTAACATGAATTATAGTATATATCCTTCTCAAATTCTTGATAATTAATTAAATAAATAATATTAAGTATTTCATAATTAAAAATAAAATTGATAGATAATTATAAATTATGTATATGAGATCATTATAATAAAGATGATCTATTAATTTATATTTTTAATTTTATGTGATATAATTTTAAAAGAAAATTTATTAAATTTCAACGAAATAATTTATAATAATCTATTATATTGTCGCTAACTTTTATATATTTAGAATTTTGAACAATTAATAAAATTCATTTAAATCTTGATTTTCTATTAAAAATTTTTACTTTTTAGGTTTTTCTAATTTCTTACTTGAAAATTATTTAAAATTTTTAAATTTTTATGTTCTTAATTTTATATTTATAATTTTAACTATTTAGGTTTTTTAATTTCCTATTAAGAATTTTCTTTTTACATAATAATTATTTTTTTAATTTTTTTATTTAAATTTTTTAATATGAAAATTTTTATAATATAATATAAAATAATAATTATAAAAATTACATCATACACAATTATTTAATGAATAATAATAATATTTAAAATTAATTTAAAAATTAAAATTAATAATATATATTAATTTATACATAATATAACAAATTTTTATAGATTCTCCACCTCGATATATAATTTTTCCTCGAACGATAAAAGGTTCACTACCGAAAACTCTGATTATAGCGGCTTTGAGCAGTTCAGAAATCTCCTACATTCCTCGTTCTTTATCTGTTGCGCCAATTAGTGCCCAGTAGGCGCACTAATGGAAGGAAACTGGAGCATAGCTTTAGCTTAAAAATCAAAATAGAACACAGCAGCTTCTTCTGCTAGCGGAGAAGAAAATGGCGGACGATCCAGAGAAGAGATTCCACTCCATCATGAACAAGCTCTTCCACTCTCCTAATTCCCTTTCCAATCCCTCTTCCTCCAGGTTATATCCCAATCATTACTTGCCCTCATCACTTTTTATACACTGTTGGTTTAGTTTAGGGTTTTATTATTTTTAATTTTCGTGTTGATCTCAATAAGTTTAGGTTTTTTATTTTGCTTGATAGTTCGTCAGATAGGGGCAAAAAGCGAGCGAATCCGGAATCTGCATTGGCGCTGGTAGACCCGAAAGCAAGAAAAGATGCTGCAGTTAGGTCATCTCAACGGTCGTTGGCTCCGGCTGAACCTCCATCGTGTCGGCCATGGGACAGAGGAGATCTCATGAGGAAGTTGGCCATGTTCAAGTCCATGACTTGGTTTGCTAAGCCCAAGGTCATCTTTTATTTTATTTTTTATATCTCCATATTTATCAATTTTAATATACAATATAAGTTGTTAACTTCAGTAGTTCTGATTGAACAACATATTTGTTGAATACGTTGCTAGGATTAACAGATTGCAGATTTTGTTTGTGCTAAATTTGGCGAAAATGAGGATTGGAGCCCATGTTTGCCTTGCATACAGGCTAGTAAAAGAGAAGAAAGTGGATTATAGTAGAAGAAATTACTAATACTAATGAGGGAATTTAACGAGAAAAAATGTAGAGGTCTATTAGAAAATCTTAAAATTAGCAAAGTTTGTTGAAAGAGGGACTAGTACAATTTTGAGTTCTCACTATTGTGAAGTATGGAAGCTTGTCCTATTTCTGTCTGATTGTTTACCATTTCTTATATGATTTCCCACTTGCATTAAAACTTTTTATGCTTATTTTATGTGCTGTGGTTTTTCTCTCAAGGTCAATTTTTTGGCCTCGTGCTATATGCTTGTTTCCTTTTCCTTGTTACAGATTACTAAGGTGTCAATGCATGAATGCTTGTGTTAAGTTCCTACCTAGGATACTGAATAATAGTCAATAAAGTATTGATGAGGAACAGTGTCCCAAGCCAAAAGATCTTTGAAATGGCATTTATCATTTACCACATTTTTTTTCTGTCCCGGTTTAAGGTTTCTTAAGTTGTTGCAACATTTAGCTGCTTATGCTTTTTTTTCTTTCTTTTTTTTTCCTTTGTTCATTTTAAAATTAAGCTCCCTATTTACTTAGCATTTTTTCCTTGCATTTAAAATTAAATTTCCTTGGTTGGTCTAAGTGTCATCTAAATAATCCATAACCTCTTCATCTGAATGAGGAGAACGGAATTTCTTGGTTCTGTTTTCTTTCCAATTTCAATGCTTGTTTTATTTGAGTTGTTTTCCAATTCCTCCTTCTATGCAACTGCCCCAATTTTTTTTCTGGGGGTGTTGGGAGGGTATTTTATGAATTAGTTGATTCTAACATTTCCATCATTATTAGGTGGTAAGTGCTATAAATTGTGCAAGGAAGGGATGGATCAATTTGGATAAGGATATTATAGGGCTGTGAAGCGTGTGGAGCTCGTCTCCTTTTTTCCACTCCGTCATCTTGGACGCAGCAGCAAGGCATGTCATACCACTCTTTTGCTGCAGCTGGCGTTAATCAACTAATGCTGTAAATAATGCGACTTCTAGTGATGGTGGCATCTGAATTTCAACTATTTTCCATATTTTCAGTTGAGAAGGCAGCTTTGGTATTAGCATAAAGCTGGATAATGGACACAAGTTTCTCTGTCCTTGGATTCATAATGCCTGTCATGAAAGATTGGTGGAGTTTCCTCGTGCTCCACCTCCAGTTTTAGTTGAAAAATTCAGAGAACGTTCTGCTGCTCTCTTGCAACTTTTAGCCCTTCCAGTGATTTCTTCTTCACCCATTGAACACATGAGAAGTGCACAGCTGGAAGAATTTCTTAGGCAATCACTAATATTGGATTATGGCAATGAATCTATCAATATATCTCAAATACAACCTCTCAATAATGAGTGTGAAGCTGATGCTGCTAACATGTACTATCAGGTCAAATGCTGATCACTGTTTATCTTATATAACTATTGTGCATCATTTTTCATAATCAACTCAGTTCAATTTTCAGCATATACTTCACAAAGAAACACTGTCATTTTCCCTAGAGTTATTGAAATAATATGACTGGTATTACCAACATGATTGTCAAATCAAGATTCATAATGCTCATGTGAATCAAGAGTCATGAATAAATATTCTTGTAAAACAAGCACAAGGCATCAAAATATGATATATGTTTGCAGATTGTAGTCATCATGTCACTTGTCTGTAAAGCAAGAACCATAAATCTGATTCTAATTATAATATAACTATAATATACATAATAATATTATAAAATAAAGAATAGAAAGAATCTTGCTCTCTAATTTCATGAAATAATAACAGGCCTTTTTTAATATCTCACAACTCTTCTGTTAGCTTGGGCTTCTACCAAAAATAAGAGTAGAAGCTATAGATGCATGCACAATAACAAGTGTCATATGGGTTTGCTGCTTAGGCATGGTAACTGTTTTCTTTAAAGCTCCATTTGTTTCATGGAATTCTGCATTTTCTGGCATTTGAGTAACATAGGAAAATTAGTGAACTGGAAAATTTTTTTCTGGTCAGAGGAAAAACTAAGCTGTTTTTGAGCAAAATGAATTTCTCTTGACAAAATCATTAAACAACTTATGAAAAAAACAATCATATGAACACATATTATGAGTTTATCAACTGCCATCGGCCGTCCTTGACAGTCGATGACCACCAGTAACTAGAAAATGATGATGGCCAAAAAAAGTTATCATTTTAAATGCATTTTTTTCTCTTATTTCTTATATTCAACAATGAATGATAAATGTATGAAATATTTTTATTCTAAACATTTTTTTATTTTGTATTTTCCAAAATGTACTCCAATCATCAAAATTATTTTCCATTGTTTTTCGTCATTGCAACAAAAAAACAAAAAAGTTAGCTTCTAAGAAAATGTTCTCTTTTTGTAGACAAGTTATCTTCCCCGATAGAAAACAGAGCCTAAGTCTCAATTAGATTATCTAGGGCTCTTTTTCATTGTAAGGTTGGAGTTAAATTTTGAGCTTTGAACTTATTGGGACTTTACAAACTTGATAAATATAGAATCAGGCAAATCAATCATATTGATTCACCCTATCCACTATTGATTTACTGAATTCAGTCATGATTCTTGTGTATCTGCACTTTGGCCTACAGATTTGGATTGCTACAGTGAAAAAATTGACTTGAATTGTACTGTTTAAATTGAGAATCATACAGTCTAACAACAATTATTAACGACAATTTATTGTGTCATATGTTCCTTTGAATATGTTGATTGTAGTTTTCCCTTGTTCTAGAGTTCTTCATGAAGAGTAATGCTTAATTATGAGCATTTGCAGGCACAAAAGCTTATAAGTTTGTGTGGTTGGGAACCACGATCACTGCCTTATGTTGTTGACTGCAAGGACAGACCACAGCAGCTTAGCAAGGATGCTGATGTTTTAAATTCATCCCTTGTAGTCTCTAAAGGACAAAGTACAAGCATCGGTTGTTTTTCTGCCATGACCAATGAAAATCAAGAAGCAACTGAAGATGTCAGTTCTCTTAGTGGGCTAGATTCTGATCCACACTCTATTGTTTTAGATTGCAAGCTTTGTGGAGGTACTGTTGGATTATGGACTTTCTCTACAGTTCCACGGCCATTAGAGTCATTTAGATTGGTTGGATATACAGCAGTTCATAGTAAAAAGAATCATGGAGAAGATTCTGGCAATGAAAATCAAGTTAATGATGAAGGAGCTATTGCGAATTCTACCTCTAATGTCACATTATCTTCTGTTGACATACCATCAAATCTAAATTTGACAATTACAGGGGGTTGACCACCAACGAGACAGAACTTGAAAGCAACAATTTCATTGCCTGTTATTGGCCGGAATTTAAGGGCCAGGTTTGCTTATGACTCTGGTTTTAGAGATCATACATTTGTTGACCAAGAACCCCAACCTGGATCTAAGAATCAGAACCTATTTATTAAGGCAAAAGGTATTGCAGAAAACAGTTTAGGTGAACAAGTTTCTCAGCCTGATGCTGTAGGAATTTTAAAAAGCAAAATGCCTGATAAGGGACAATGCAGTTATGCAAGTGGTGATCAATCCTCATGTTTGAACCTTGATAATGATCAAAAAGGTTCTGCTCTTGGAAAGGAGTCTGATGTTCACAGGTCATTGGAAGGCACATATATTAGTATAGGAAATTTTTTGGAAATTGATATGCATGATTTTAATATGGAATGCCTAGCAGATAGCACAGCAGATATAGCACAAATTTTTTATCAAAGTGATAGGTTGCCTGAAAATGCACAAAGTGCTGGGTCTCTTGATTTACCAGCTGGAAGTTTTGATAGTTCTCAAGTTAGAATTTCTTCTTTTTCGGACCCAAGTACTAATATCATCAACGGAAATAGAAATAATGAAAATGGCGTATTAGCTGTTGTAACATCTGAAAATTTTGATCAGCAACAGGTTCCAAGTGCAGATATTTTTTGTGTCAAAGATGGTCCTTCCAAGAAAGACGTGGAAGAAAGTGACACTCATTCTGATATCCGGAACACTTCAAATTATCTAGTAAAAAGCAAGGAAGGCTTCAAAGAGGGAGTGCAGAATCTTAAAAATGGTGGAAATACAGCTTATGGTACAGGTAAGCGACAACATGGCTGGTTTCCCTGCTTCTTAACTATGATTTTCGTTGTTATTTTGAATAGTTGCAGTGTTTCCTTCTTTTTCTTTTTTCTTTTTTCTCTCATTGTTGGATGACGCATTGCATGTTTGTTTGGGTTTGATTTGAACCCAAAAGTATTTTGAGTTTTGAAAAAAAAAATTTTCCTTGTGATTCTAGATGTGAATACATACTGATTTTCTCAACCTTTACTAAATGATGTTTAAACTATGTTGAAATCTATACTTTCTTCTATCATGTTTACCTGTAATTGCATATATTAGTTAGTCTTTTGACATTTGACTCATTTGTCAATGCTCAAGCAGTATCGACTCTTTTTACTTTAATTGTTCCTCCAACTTCTTGGATTAAAGAAGTTGTCTACTTATATTTTTCTTGACCAAAGTTTAATAGGTTCAAATTTGAATATGAAGTTCATCTTTGGCTATAATGAATTACAATTTCAGTTTTATGCCATAAACCTGGTTTTTTAAAATCCTTAAGTAAGTTGGATAAATTTAGACAAACAGGGGTGATTTAGATGCATGATCTTCGTACAAAGATTGTATGATGTAATAAAATATACTTTTGTACCTTCCAATGTACGAAAAATAATAAATTTCCTCATATAGATAAAATTTTAAGTGGTATTAAAAATTTCAGAAAAGAAAAAGAAGAGAAAAAGAAAAATTTCAAGTTACTTAAGTTTTTGTTTTCCTTTTGCATGCCATATTTTAAAGTAATAATTTCTGCTTTACACTGCCATAAACTGGATCCAATTTCTTGCGGGAATATTTACCACAATATTTTGTTGTCTTCCAAGTTTGGCACCTAAAGCAGAATTTATTCTGCAGAAAATGACATATATTTTGTTGTGCCAATGGCTTTCTATGTAAGCATGAAATGCTTATAAAGTTTATTGTACATATCTGTGACTTCATCTGCACTTTGAATTGGGAAATCCATTGCACCCATTAATCACCTTTGCTCAACTATATTTTTTTCTCCAAAGTTGTAGAAGCAAATCCCAATTATTGCTTTTTATTCAGCTGCTAATCCACCTTCTCAAGTATATTGTTTTGCTTTCTCCTTATCATGCTAACTGGACCTAGTTAGACATCAAACATTCCATATTTTGGCCTTCACTTTCTTGTATCAAGAACCATATGTTGCACAAATGATTTTACTTCTTTTACCTTCAGAACTTACTTGAATAGGTTCACCAATTGAAACCCTCGTCATTTGTGCTTTTTTTTTTTTGGCTCCCATGTGTCCTAGGAAACTTGTTGGAGGTTTATTTTTCAAATAAATATCTCAGTATAAAATCTGGACTTTAGTTGTGGACGTCAAATGTTGCCAGGTATGCATCTGAATATCTCCTATGGGCCGAAGCAAGTAGAGGTCTCTGCACAAGTTTGTCTATGAGAATAATGGATTGCAAGATCTTATGGTGGACATTAACTTGAATAGAAAGCACCGAGAAGGAAGTGTCTCAAGCATTGATCTGTAAAACTATATAGCTAGGTTTCTTTCTGTTGGTTGCTCCAGTTCCTTTTTACCTGCACTTTTGAAATTATTGAGGAAGTTACTTCCTAGCTTGAAAACAAGAAACCAAGCCTAGGGTGTGTTTACTTTTAGAAAACTAGTATTATTTTGTGGAGATTTTTCTAAGAAAATTGAAAAGCAAAATATCATGTTCAAATCTAATAATTTTCCAAAAAGAGAACTCAAAGTCAAAATTTACAGTTTTCCAATTAATAATTGGTTTTTAGAAAGCAACTTTATGATGTTTTCTACTATTTTCTTCAATCTTTTTGGATGTGTTTTCCAACTTGGAAAACATGCCTTTTCCAATGCATCGCCACCATAGCTGGGGGTTTGATTCCCTATTTATTTATTTTTTTTGAATTTAATTTTTAGTTTTTTGCAAATTTTTAGTTGTGCATCATCTAAAGAGTACAAGGCTAGATTACCAGAGCATCATCTCACCATTTTTGTTCTTTTATTTTTAGTTCTTCTATTTTCTTTTACATTCACTTTATAATTATGACTTTTTAACAATTTTTTTCTTTTCTTTTTATTGTTTTTCCTTTCTTTCATATTTACTCCATTGCAGTTTCGTCTTTTATAAGTTTTCGTAAATTATAATGACTTTGTTCTCTTGATATGAAGACAATACCTATTAGATGAATGTCATATTATGTCTCACTATTTAATTTGTTATTTCTAAAAATAAGATCACTAATTGCAAAAAAAAATTGTGTAATCAACTTAATTCTAAATTAAGTGATAACATGTATATGGTATATATTGTGATATTGGACATGTTTTCTAATTTCAAATTTGAAAACAATTTGTTTGCTCTTGACAAGCAAATGCTTTTTCAAAATGGAGAAGGATTTTCCATGTGAAAATGAGAAATCAAAATTTTGACGAAAACTAGAGATGAAGACAAAAACCAATTGCCCCTTGCAAACAGGCCTCTACTGTTCCATCTATTGACTGGCAAAAAGTAGTGATAAAGAAACCCTGTTTCTTCAGCAAATTGTTAGCTATCTTCTATAATATTTTGAAACAATTTTTTATTAGTTGGTAAATTTAATTGCACATGTACCTTGCTAGTAAATTTCCAGGAGAATGGCTATGGGATGCGTTCTTATCAAAGGCTCTTCAAGCTCTTTTATTGAATTAATTGAGATCCATCAGCCCAGAATCAGCAACCTTGAATTTTAAGGATCAAATCTGTCACTATGTTGCTGTGTGGAATGTATTCTGACAGCAGCATGCCAGAATGATGAAAACCAAAAATTTGTATTTGTCTCAAACCATCATACTGTTGCCATGGAAAATCTTTTGTTATAAGTTCTTATCTATGGCCATTTGAAATGTGTCTTTAATCATTCATTTCCAGAATATGCTGTTAAACTTGATTGTGAAATGATCATGAAATTGTTAGTTGCTGTCATTCATACTCATTGAACTTATCACTTTGTTTGTTTTGAATGAAATCGGAGGGAAAGTAGGGAAAGCAGAACTTGAAGTATTTATCTAGCCAGTAGTTAGTCTAGCCACATTTTAAATTCCTTTCTTTTCCTCCATCTAAAACAACCAGATTTCAGTTGTCACCAAATCTGAATTTGTGTAAGCAAAATTAATCTGTGGGTGTTTCAAAAAGGTAATTATTACTGAATTTTTATAGAGATTTACCCAAATTGTGTGCTGTCATGATATGGCTATAGATATAGAATTATGTCAGAAAAAACATCAGCTTGGTTATCATGTAAAAAATATGGCCACGAGGTCTTGGCCTAGTGGTTAAGAGGCCCAAGACTGAGGCCATGAAACGTCTTGATTTCTGTTTCCAATTTTTGATGATGTTGGAGGTGTTGTAATAATTGTAATATTTCGATATGGTATGTTTGATTACTTAGCTTGTGCAAATGCACTAATGATAGGAAGTGTTGTAGTAATTGTTTGATATTTGTCTTGTTTCAATGTCATATTGATAATGACTAGTATTTATATCCTATCTCTTTTGTGCATATATGTATATATATATAATCTAGCCATAGTGACTGTTGAAGCAAGGTCTAAGTAATGCAAATTGAAATTGACTACTGAAATTGATGAAAAGTTCAATAACTGTGGGTGAATTTACTAAAAAGAAGTTAGTCAACCATTTTCCTCTTATGTTCCAGGAGAGGAACTAAAGCATATGCCAGACAAATCAATGGAGTTTGATCCTATCAGGCAGCACAGACATTTTTGCCCTTGGATTGTATCAACAGACAGCAGGGCAGCAGGTTGGCAGCAAACATTGTCTGCTTTATTTTGTCAGAAAGAGTATTCCAGTCCTACAAAGTCTCCATACACAACTGTAATTAAGGTATCAGAATCTTATTCTGTTTTTCATGAAGCACTGAGATGCTGGTAGTATAAAGCCACATATGATAGTAGGTTGCGTTTTAGATGGGCAGTGTATTATCCAAGCAAATCTTGTTGGAACGATTTGCATTGTGATTTCCACAAATGTCCTGGGTACTCAGAATTGAAATTTGCAACCACACTGGATTTGGTAATAATTTCAAATATCTCAACGCAGCATGGGCAATAGGGTGGATTTTTCGTCAATTCCAAAAGCACTATGTTCAGTTTGAGAGACACTTGAAATTAACCAGGGCACAGCACTGTCATATATTAATCAGTAGGTCAAGTGATAGTGGTGAGGATGGAGTTTGTGGATGAGCTTCAAGATTATATGGTCATCTCCATTTACATAATCCATCTTATTTCCATACCACTATATTTGAAGTCTATTTTGGTTAAACTGCCTGTGTTCTGCTATATTTTTTATAGAGGACTTTTGACTTAATATTAGTCATTTGTTAGGTGGATGATCCTATTACTTCAGTGAGGAAGCTCTTCATGTTGCCATCTACGAAAAGAATGAGGCTCACTTATGGGTCTAGCTGAGGCATGAGGTGCGGCTGAATAATTTTGCAGCATGTTGTCGGTATGTAACCAAACATATGTGGGGTTGGATGCTCCCTTTTGTATATGGTGGATTTGGTAATCTTTTTTTTTTTTTTTTGGAGACGAAGATTCGGTAATCTTAGAAATGGTATATTCATACCATTCAAGTGTTGAGTGTTGTATCATTTAGGGGTGTCGCGGAAGTAGCTATACAAATTTTACTCCCCAAATACTTTACACTGTAATATTGCTACAAGAACAGCTTGCCTTCTCAAAAACTGTTTGAGATTTTGGCGGGAACAGTGATAGAATTTTACTATCACATGAATACCACTCTTCGTTAAGGGAAATATTAAAAAGGAGCATGAAAGTTATTCCATCAAGCCGCAATTTGTGACCACTACCACAGAGTAGTTAAAGCCTCTCTCTGCAACTACAGCTCTCGTATCCCCAATGAACTTGACAACCATGCTTTCCGGAAACATGAATGAGATTATGTTTTACTCAGTCTGATTATGCAGTGAATGCTTGAAAACATGAAATGAAATAGGTTCTTGTGTTTGCTGAAAAAGAGAACTGCCAGAGATATGAACTCACATGAAATAACGGGAACTGGTATTCTCTCGCACTGTTTTCACTTGTCCAATTCTCTCTGCAACCTCCATCCTGTCGGTACTCTGCCGATCACCAGATTTGAGGCATCCAGCTCTGGCGAATCTTTTGTGGCAATTACAAACTCTGTACCATTAGGGTCAGTTCCGACCTCTTCTTGATCAATCTCCAGTTTCCCATTGCTTGCAATCAACTTCAACTTTGAAGGAGGTTTGAATGGATCCCTCACGATTATGCTAGCAGTTCCTGTTGAATTCTTGATGCCACAGCACTCCTGTTTCTGTCTCTGCCATTCATTTATGAGACTCCCAACTGCCAAGTTACTTCCTGTTCTATTTGCAAGCTCAGCATCTACACCATACGATCTTACCCCACCATGTTGCACATAATTTGGCATGATTTTGATGAACTCTTTTCTTCTGTAGCTAATACCAGCAGATCCACTTACAAGACTGCTGAACCTAGCAGCTCCAGCTGGGCGCCCTATTGATATAGTCCAACGATAATGCGCCCAACGGGTTCTCCATTAATGGATATTACAAGAATGCCCGCTTTTTTGGAGTCTTGTCGCTGCAGTTTCGACTGGTATTCGTTCTTTCTTCTTCTGGATCATTTCTCCCGATCTCAGACAAATTTTCTTCAGCTCGAGCTTTCGACATACTTAATGGTTCTATAATTTGAGAGCTTAACAGAAGAAGCAATGGAGAGTTGTCAAATATGGCAAGCTCTCTTCGTGAAAATTTGCAGCATTGCTTGATAATAGGAAAGGATGGTGAAGTGGGTATATTTTGGAATTGAGTGGGGATGTTGATGTTGGTGGCAGAGGAGAATAAAGCTTAGGCCCTGTTTGGATTGTAGGTTTGGATTGATTTGAAAAATTATATGGTGTTTGGATGGAAGTGTTTGGGGTGGATTGGATTGGTTTGAGAGGTTTTGGCAAACCAACCCAAACCCACCCAAACCAACAAAACACTCCAAATTAAAACACCCCAAATTGGGGTGTTTCAACGGGTTGGCAGAAATTATTTGTGTTTGAGTTACATATTTGCCCTAACCGAACGTCTTCGTCCTATCTTCAGCGAACCCTTTTCTTCTTCTTTCTTCTTCCTCTGCTTCCTTTCTTCTTTTGCTGCTGCTGCTGTTTAATTTATTCTTCTGCTGCTGCTGCTGTTTCTCGCTTCTCTCCTACGCCCAGGAAGCAGTTGCTTTCTTTCAAGGTACCAACTTTGGCCCTTGGTTGTTCTTTTCGAGTTGGAAATTAGACGACCCTTTTGTTGTATTT
>CATIWR010158098.1:0-18175 GCA_949677035.1 Omphalea diandra | reverse complement strand
GTGTTAGTATATTTGTGAAGGCAATGAGCTGTAAAATAACATTCAACTTGTTTGTATTAACTATTTGAGTTGGTTTTTGTATTAAAAATATGGATAAATGAAAAGGAACTATGTTTATGTTCCAACTTTTCTCTAAAAAACTTGTTGTTCTAGCACTTGAAGTTTTGAATTAAGTGTGAAAATGAACAATCTTCTTTGTTGTGCTTTGTATGGTCATAAGCAAGCTCTCCGAGCATGGTTTACAAATTTCAGTTCCATTATTGCATGATTTGGTTTTACCTCCAGTTTGCATGATTTTATTTTATTTATTCATTATATTGATAGAGTATTGTTATGTTATTACTTTATGTGGATGATATGATCATTATAGACGATGATTTTGTGGCCATTTCTGACTTGCAAAACTATCTCAGTCAACATTTTGAGATGAAAGATTTGGGGTCACTCAGTTACTTTCTTAGCCTTGAAATCTCTTCTAGTTTTGATGGCTACTATTTGTCTCAAGCCAAATATGCTTCTAATTTACTTTTTAGATCTAGTCTCATTGACTCAAATATTGCTTCTACACCATTGGATACCAATGTTAAGCTAACTCCATTTGATGGCAAACCTCTTCCTGATCCCACCTTATATCAGCAACTTCTTCGTAGTTTTATTTATCTTATAGTGACCAGTCTTGATATTGCCCACACTGTGCACATTATTAGCCAGTTTATGGCTGCTCGGACTACTCATTGTACTATTGTTCTTCGCATTTTATGATATGTAAAAGGCACTCTTCTTCATGGCCTTCATTTCTCTGGCCATTCCTCATTAATCTTGTCAAGCTACGCTGATTCTGATTGGACTAGTGACCTTACTAATCGTCATTCCACAACTGGTTACGACTTCTTCTTAGGTGACTTGCTCATTTAATGATGGAGTAGAAGCAAACAGTCATATCTCGATCTAGTACTGAATCTGAGTATCGGCTACTTGCTGATGCTACTTCTAAATTGCTTTAGCTCTGTTGGTTACTTGAGGATCTGGGTATTACACGCTCATCTGCTACTGTTCTAGATTGTGACAATCGAAGTGCCATTCAAATAGCTGATAATGATATTTTCATGAACACACTAAACATATTGAGAATGATTGTCATTTTGTTCGTCAACATCTTCAGCGTGTCACTTTACAATTTCTTCCTATTGCTTCAATGGATCAGACTGCTGATATTTTTACTAAAGCTCATCTTTTGGTCGGTTCTCTATTTTACTAAGCAAACTCAAGTTGGTCTTCACTATCCCACCTTGAGTTTTGAGGGGAGTGTTAGTGTAATATTAATGTACATAGATTTAGTCTTATTCTTAGCCATAGATTATGCCTTTAGATTATGTATTTGGATTTATTACCCATTGATTCTCTTTCCTATTTTAGCTAGGTTGATGCGTATATATAGATGTATATTCTCTTGTAACATCAATACAATACAAATTGCTCTTCACCAAACAACTAGAATGTTCAACCAATTTAGCTAAAGTTTTATTTCTGATGTCACACTATAAGGAAATCTTTATATACATTATTTTTATTTACTAATCATCAATATGAGTTTATATATATATATATATATATAAAGCGACTAAAATGATAATTTGAAGAGAAAACTTGACACATATTAGTATCTAATTCCATCAATCGAACACGTCATCACTTTAACTAAAGTAGTCACGATGAATATAAACTAGTGAGAAATCTAATATTCAAATTAAAATTATATAATTGCCATGAATAAATTCAAAATTTTCTGATCAAAATGAAAATAAATATAAAATTAGTTACCTTTTGTACCATTATTATCGGATAATGTTAAGAAAAGATATGTTTTTTTTTATTAAGTATAGATTATAAAATAATAAATAGACAAATGTCTCTATAGTACATTTGTCCATTTATTATTCCATGATTTATGTTTAACAAAAATAGATCCGTGCTTAATATCAGCTCCCACCAAATTCTTTAAAATATAAATAAATCATGAAGGTGGATCCTGAAGTGAGGTCAAAAGTAGGTTCAGTCAATATTGTAAGGAAGAAAAAGAAATCGCATATTCTTAATGCTATACCCAATGCAAAAACCAAAAGTCCTATGTTTTTTTTTAATTTATTAATTTGAGACTTACATAACTCCTTAAAGTAAATGATAGGATACCGGCGGCTTCTGTAATTACAAATTTATTTGTTTCTTAATTATTATGTATACTGTTAGTAATTCAACTCAACATCCATTTTGAAGTTAAATTTTTTTATTTTTAACTTCTCAAGTTGAATATTAAGGATTTAAGGCTCCATCTATTTTGCAAAAATTAATTTATTTTTAACAACTATATTTTGTGAGAAATATCTTTCAAGAAAATAATATATTTTTTTTATGTTCTTTGATTGGCTAAAAAAGATAAAGAAATTATTTTCTGACTTTTGAAGTGTTCTAAAACATATTTCCTTCTTTTCAATGATATGAAAAATACTATATGATCCTATTATCAACCATTAATTTTCAGAAAATAATATAATATCATGTCATTCAAAATATGGCAAATAAAAGGCAATAATTTTGTTTTGACGCATATCTTTATCAGACAAAAAATAAAATTTAATATAATGTGGGGAAGATGACTGATAAAACTAAGCTACTAAATCCTTGAAAAAAGAAACATTCATATAAAAAATAAATTAGAAAAAAAATTGGTAGTCGATTTCGTCAAACAGAACTTGTATAATGAAAGATGGATCTACTTACTGCTTTCCAGTTTTGAATTTTTTCTTTCTTTTCTAGTACTTGAAAGAATAATGCTAGGTATAACACTGTATTATTCACGTAATACAGTATTACATCAAACATTTTCCTACTTGAAAATACTGAGTCATGACTAATAAATTTTGGCTTCATAGTAATGTAGTGTCTTCACTTCACTCTAGGACCATCAGGTTTTTGAGTTTGAATATTCACTCAGAATTAATTAATAAACAGAAAAAATATTGACAATAAAATGCCGAGTCATGCTACTTGGCATGTCTTGCATAGACTTTTCTTGCCAGCATATATACAACCAATTAGTCACTGGACCTATCGGCTATGTTCCTTGCATCCAAAGTAAATTGGAATATGATGTTTGAGCCATAAGGTTCGTCTTGTCTCTATCCCCTTTGGCTCCACCATGTTTCTATATATTCTTGTGCCGGTCACCAAACAGGTTTCCAGGAACCTTCCCACTTTCAATTATTTTAGCCGTCAGATTTTACCAACAAATCATTCTTTGCCTCTTAATACAGTTTCTTTGACCAATTTTGCAATAACATAGTCTTCCTCTAAATTTTCTTCTTGTAAACCGTTCTTCTTTTGATGTAACAGTAAATATATTCTTGGTTTCTGTTTCTGGAAATTCCCACTTCTACACTTCAGTCTCTTCTTTTTCCTGCTTTAAAAAAATATTGTTTCAATGGCCCGAGGCGAGCTTGAAGTTGGTTCAAATCATAATTCTGATGATGGGTTTTACTTCAATCTTGAATCCAGCAACTCTGTATCTCGCACTAGATCGAGTAATGGATCTCTGGAATTGAGTTCAGATGGTGATTCTGCATATAACAGTGAAACTAGTCATTTCACTCGAGCTGTTTTGAGCTATATAAATGATATGTTAATGGAAGAAGACTTGGAAGATAAACCTTGTATGTTGCAGGATTGTTTAGCTCTTCAAGCTGCTGAAAAATCCTTGTATGATGTTCTTGGTGAAAAGTATTCACCTTTGTCTGATCAGTCCTCTTCTTGTACCGACCAGAACAACAAGAATTCAGGTGACTACTTCCCTCTGGCTAGCGCTGCTGATAGCTGCAATAGCTATCCTTTTGCTGATAATCTAGCTGAGCTCAATTGGAACTTGGATCGTGGCGAGTTTGAATCTGCTCATATTCTTAATGGGGTGATAGGGAATGTAAGCAAGGCTCTCCAATGTAGCAATTATGTGAATTTTACTTCGGCAAGTAAAATATCAGAGCCTCCAGATTTGGCAGCACAGAATGCAGAGAAGGATGGAAGGAGCTTTTTGTTGAATTGGTCGAGGAGAAGGGAAAATGAGCAGCATGAAAATGATGGTTACTTGGAGGAAGAAGCAAGAAGCAAGAAGCATTTTGCGGTGATCTATACTGGAGAGTCAGAACAGTTGGAGATATTCGACAACTCATTTCTGCATAAGTTTAACAACAATGAGTCCTTACCATGTCCGCTATATGATGCATCAAGAAATAAAGAAAGCAAGAAATTGCAGCAGAATGAGCGATCACAAGCATCGAGCGTGCGTATAAAGAGACTTGCTAAGGATAAAGAGACGGTTGATTTATCAGCACTCCTAACTTGTTGTGCACAAGCTACGGGAAGTGGCGACCAAAGGACTGCATGCGAGCAATTGAAGCTGATTAGGCTGCACGCTTCACCCTACGGAGATGCAAATCAAAGATTAGCTCATTACTTCGCTAATGCTCTCGAGGCACGCTTGGCAGGCGCCGGGAAATTGATGCGCACTCCCCTTATAAGACCTTCAACTAATGCTGCTGATATCCTGAAAGCTTATCAGCTTTATGTTTCCATATGTCCTTTCAGGAAGATGTCGAATTTCTTCGCAAACAGAACAATTGCAAAAGCAGTAGAGAAAGCAACAAGGCTGCACATTATTGATTTTGGCATTTGCTATGGATTTCAATGGCCTTGCTTTATCTCTCGTCAGTCAACAAGACCTGGTGGACCTCCGAAGATTCACATTACAGGAATTGACTTTCCTCAACCAGGTTTTCGGCCTGAAGAAAGAGTACAAGAGACGGGTAGACGATTAAAAAGATTGGCTGATAAATTGAATGTGCCATTTGAGTACAATGCTATAGCTCAGAAATGGGAAACTATTCAATACGAAGATCTAAAGATTGACAAGGATGAAGTTGTTGCTGTCTGCTGTATGAACAGGTTAAAGAACTTACCGGACGACTCGATTCTGCTTAACAGTCCGAGAGATGCTGTTCTGAAATTGATCAAGAGTATAAATCCTGAGATATTCTTACACGGAGTGGTGAATGGTAAGTACAATGCACCATTCTTTACAACAAGATTTCGCGAGGCGTTCTTCCATTTCTATTCATTGTTCGACATGTTTGAGGCTATAGCAACTCGCGAAGATCAAGAAAGGTTAATGTTTGAGAAAGAATTGCTTGGAACAGATATATTGAATGTGGTGGCATGTGAAGGTTTAGAAAGGTTTGAAAGGCCTGAAACATATAAGCAATGGCAGATGAGGAATTTTAGGATCGGATTTCAGCAGCTACCATTGCATCAGGGTATAGTGAAGGGTATCCGGAACATTAAGAATGATTATCATAAAGATTTTGTTGTTGATGAAGATGGTAATTGGATCCTGATGGGATGGAAAGGAAGAATAATTCATGCTATTTCAGCTTGGAAACCTGTCCAGGAGTAAGATGCATAAAAATATTCCTCAGAGCTAAATAGAATCATTGGACTTTTCTTTTGTAGCAACATTTACATGTTCTATTTTTTTTTTTTTTCATAGATAGCTGGGAATTGGAGAAGGGGACGAAGGTGGAAATCGAAACTCCGACCGGCAAGTGCCTTAATAAAGGCAAATACCAACTGACCTATATAGATAGTAGTATCTGCATGCTCTGTTCTGGAAATTTATCATCTACTGTTGCTGTATGTGCACCAAGTCCATAGATGAGCTACACATATTAATAAAGCAAAAATATTTTTAAATCCCTAAACTTTTATGTTTGTGTTACTAAGTATTCTACTAGTTCCTTTTTTTTTTTTCAAGACAATAAACTTTCACCAAAGGGTAGAAGAACGTACTTAACATTTGACTTAACAACAAAATAATAAAACACAACAAACAGTCATGCCAATTATTTTATTGATCTCACCATCAGAATTAGTTTGAATAAACTTTCTTATGTTATAATGCATAAAATAATGATATATATATAAGTTGCTAACTAGAAAAAACTTTTTTGGACATAAAATGATATAAAACTTTTTTAAATTGACAATAAGAACCTTAAATTATAAATTTTAATTGGATGAATAATATTTTTTTATAGATATTATTCCGATTTTGAAATCTATACTGTCTATATTATATTTTAATTTTTAAACTTTGTGATATTTAAAATCTATACTATATTATTTATAAAGTGATTAATTAGAAAAAATTAGTTGACATAAAAAATATAGAATTTATTTAAATGAATAAAAATAATCTTAAGTTATATATTTTAATTGAATGAATAATATTTGCAGTCCAGTTGAAGTGATCTTAAGTTATCAATTTTCAAATATTTGTTATCATTCTAAATTTATCTATATTATATATAAAAATAACTAATTAGAGAAGCCTTTTTTGGACATAAAAGGATATAAAACTTTTTTAAATTAATAACAATAACCTTAAATTATAAATTTTAATTAGGTGAATAATATTTTTTATAGATATTATTTTCGATTTTGAAATCTATACTATCTATATTACATTTTAAATTTTAAACTTTGTTATATTTAAAATCTATACTATATTATTTATAATGTGGTTAATTAAAAAAATTAATTGATACAAAAATATAGAACTTATTTAAATTAACAATAATAATCTTAAGTTATACATTTTTATTGGATGGATAATATTTAAAGTCCAGTTTATCAGTTATCGATTTTTGTGATCTTAAGTTATCAATTTTTAAACAAATATTATCATTCTAAATTTAATTTGCAGGTATGAGTTTATTTTTATTGCTTAATATATTAAAATATATGTTAGGAATGAAGTTTTTATTTTCTGAATATAAAAATAGATAAATTTTATTTAGGGTGTGATACAAGTCAAGGAACCATTAACAAGAAGAAACACTTCAATTCAAACGTCAATAACAAGGGCACACCTCAAAAGGTTTAAAGAAACTTTACTAATGTTCGTGCAAGAGAAAGTCAAGAAAGATAGTCTTGAAGCATTTAGTGGATATTCACAGGGGCAAAATATATATATTTTTACTTTTATTTTATGTGTGGATCCTCAAAATAAACTCTATAAATCCAACTCTACAAATGGAGAAAACTACATAAAAATGTTCTAAAAAATTCCAAGAAACTTCTAACAATATTCCAAGTATCTTTTGGTAGAATAACAATATTTTTAAAGAGGGAGGTGACACATATGGTAAAAAGATCATTAAAGTCAAGTCAAATATTTTCAAAGATAAAAAAGATTTCCAGAATATTCTTTCATTCCTTTCTTGACCGAATTCTACTTCTTGTTTAGTGTAGGATTTTGATTATTTCTTGTTAGTGTTATTAGCTAATATTTCAAGAAGACGACTATATTTCTATTTAGTTTGTTTCTTATTTCTAAAATAGGATTTACATTTTTTATTCCTAATTAGTAAAGCATTGTTATGTCTTTAAATAAGTCATTCAAACAATGTTTTTGGCACTTAATTTTTATCAATATAATTCAAATTTTCTTGTGAAAAATTGTTCTTCTCTTTGATATTTGAAAGAACTTGGTGAGGTTATTTAAGTGAAGGATGAAATAGTTTTACAAACTTGTTTAATTCTAAACTTAAAATTGACTAATCTTTTTAAGTTTGGATATTAAACACCCTTTGATTCATTGTAACTTAGGTTGATAGATATGAGTTACATATAGGTCTAGTTGGGAATTAAAGTCTTTACTTGATTCTTAAACATTCTTTAAGCAAAGGAACAATATTGAATATGGGTTTGGAACAAGTTATCCACGTTTGTGTCAGGGTACATGTATAAGCTAAAACATAAGTTTTTCTTTGCTAATAGAATTACATATCTCATTTTAAAGTCAAACTCTTTTTAACAATTAAAAGTTTATTTGGAATTGAATTTATTTTCGATTGGTGAGATTTTGACTTTTGTTTTACATAATCCATATGAGAGTTATATACATAACTATTATTAACATACATATTATTTTTAAAAGGATAATTTTATAATTTTGAAAGAATTATGTCTTTTTAATCCATAATATGCTTTTTTCTTTATCTAAACTTTCTAAAGATTACAAATACATCGGATTGGATTATTTCAAGTTAAGTCACGCGGATTCAAATTATCCATCATAATTGTATATAAAAAGGATTTCTAGTTGGGTTCAGATTTATCTTTAAAAATAATATTTTACATCATATTAGATCATTGTTATTCACTTTTTTAACTATATTTTTAAAATATCAATTTAGATTTCTTATTATTTATACGATTCTTTCTCACAATTTATTAAGAAAAATAATTTTTTAATCAATTAGATTTTACATAAAAAGAAATTAATTAAAAATATTTATTTTTGTTTAAACACTTAATACAAATTTTCTTCAAAATCATTTTCTTTTGTGTTTTTCTTCTTAAAATTCTTTGTTTCATCTTTGTTACTAATTATTTGTTTACAAAAAAATAAAAGTTTGTGAATTGCACTTTGTTTCTATCAATTTGATTTTAACTAGTTTGTGATATTTGTGATTAGCTTCAATTATAAAAGAAAAAGATAAAAAAAAAAGAAAGAGACGTAAAAAAAAAAAAAAGGAAATTGTAAAAGAAAGCAAAACAAGAACTAAGTTTGAAATTGTGATTTGGTAACTTTAATTCTTGCCATACATGAATTTTCTTCTTTTTGTTTATTTTTGTTTGCTTCTGTTTGTTTATGTTTGCTTTCATTTTTTCTGTGTTTCCGATTTGTTTTTCTTTCTATTCTAAAGTTGATTTTAATTTGGAATTGTTTGTTTGCTTTATGATTAAACTTGAACATGATAATAGTAACTTTAGTTCCTAAAGAACTAAGAGTGGTAAAAAGCAAGAGTGGTGAACACATTAGAGGACAAAAGCTTGTTTGTGTGAAACTCAAGGGGAGTAACATCTCTTGAGAGTAAACACATGAGGAAGTGATTTTTGTGAGGTTTTCTTTGTTCTTTCTAATCATGATAGATCCCAGTGGTGATCCGAAGTGGAAGCTCTTCATGAAAGTTACGTAAGAGAAGATGGAGCAATTGATGGAGAGAATTTACAAGATAGAATCAAGTCGTAACACCACCAAAAATTATAATACCACCAATACATCTATAAGGCAAGCAAGGCGTGGTAGACTTATGCATGATGATGAAAATGGTGATTATATAGAGGAAAGTTTTCAAAGGCTAAATAAGCAAGATAGCAACCTAGGAAATATCAAGATGAAAATCCTAACCTTCCATGGTAGAAATGACCTCAAGGCCTACATTGCATAGGAAAATAAGGTAGAATCAGTCTTTGATTGCCATAACTATAGTGAATAAAAGAAGGTAAAATTTGTTATTGTTAAATTTGCTAACTATGCACTAGTTTGGTGGGATCAATATAAATATATTAGAAAAAATATGGTGATAATCTTATTTGTACTTAGCATGAGATGAAACGTGTTATAAGGAAAAGATTTATACCAAGTTATTATTGTAAAGATTTGCATAACCGTTTATAAGGACTTGTGCAAGGTTTTCAAACTATGAAAGAATACTATCAAGAGTTTGAGGTAACAATGATTTAAATTAAAATAGAGTCTATGGAGCAAACAATGGCCTGTTTTCTTATTAGACTTAATAGAGACAATGCAAACCAAGTTGAGTTATTACCCTGCACTGATTTGAAGGACTTGTACCATAATGCATTAAAGGTTGGAAAACCAACAAAGGGGTAAGCCTTTTAAGCTTAATTTTGCTTCTTATAATTGGAATAACAAATTGAAAAGTGGTGAAAGGTCTATGATTAAGCCCAAAACTGGACCCAGCAAAGGAGCAAAGGAATGAAGGAAGCCCACCAAGGTCGAACCATCTAAGCCTAATAGAATAGTTCCATTGTATGTTTTAAATGCCAAGGTAGAGGACATATGACCCGTTATTACCCAAACAAAAGAACCATGGTACTTAGGAATGACGAGATTGTTAGTGATGGTGATGATGATGGTTGTCAGACTGACCGCGAGATGCCCCCTTTAGAGGATGCTAATGATGATGATGACCCTAATAAGGTAACTAGTGAAAATATTTTTGTTGCTAGATGATATTTAAATGCCCAAATAAAAGATGATGATGAGCAAAAGAGAATATTTTTCATACAAGGTATAGGATAAATGGTAACCTTTGTGTTTTAATTATTGATGAAGGTAGTTGTACTAATGCAGCTAGCACTTATCTTATTGAAAAAATGAACTTACCTACCATTAAACATTCTAAACCTTATAACGTGCAATGACTTAACGATTGTGGTGAAGTGAGAGTAACCAAACAAGTTAAAATTTCTTTCTCTATGGGCAAATATAAGGATGATGTTTTGTGTGACGTGGTGCCTATACAAGCAAGTCATATTCTTTTAGGGCATCCATGACAATTTGATAGAAGGGCTAAGCATGATGACTATCTTAATACTTATGAGTTTGATTTTGATAGACATATTGTATTTTCTTCTTTATCTCCTAAAAAAATTTATAAAGATCAAAAAGTAATGTGAGAGAGGGCGTGCACATATAAGAGAAAAATAATCAAATGCACAATAAAATGAGAGCTCTGAGAAAACCATACAAAGGTGTAAGAAAATAGAGAAAAAAAAAGAGCTTAAAGAGGATGCATAAAATAAAAGAGATGTGTATACAAAAGGATAAATTAGAGTAGATGCACAAAAGAAAAGACAGGTGCATGCAAAAGGAGAGGGTGTAAAAAAAAGATTTTATGCAAAAGAAAGTGAAGTGAGGAAAACCTATTTAACCCAAACACCCATGTTTTTTTTATGTTGTACAAGAACATATTTTTCTACTAACAACTTAATAGTTTCTTTGCCTAGTGTGTTTGTTTCTCTTTTACAGGATTATGATGATTGGTTTCCCGAAGAGATGCCTAAAGGACTACCACCTTTGAGAGGGATAGAACATCAAATTGACTTCATTCAGGGCTTTCAAATTCCAAATGAATTGGCCTATATGAGTAATCCCGAGGAGACAAAGGAGCTTCAAAGGCAAATTGATGAGCTAATGGAGTATGAGTCATTGTGTTATTCCTATTTTACTTGTCCCTAAAAAGGTTGGAACTTAGAGAATATGTGTTAATTGTAAGATAAAAAATAAGATAACTGTTAAATATAAACATCCTATTCCTTAATTTGGTGATATGCTTAATGAGTTATATGGTGTTACATGTTTTCTAAAATTGATATTAATAGTGGGTATCATCAAATTAGGATGAGAGAGGAAGATAAGTGGAAAACAACTTTCAAAATAAAATATGGTTTATATGAGTGATTGGTTATGCCTTTTGGTTTGACTAATGCACCTAGCACTTTTATAAGATTAATGAATCATGTTTGGCATGCTTATCTTGGTAAGTTTGTGGTTGTATATTTTGATGACCTTTTTGTCCATTTTAAATCTTTAAATGATCATTTGGAGTATGTTAAGTTGGTTTTTGATTTTTTGATGAAAGAAAAGTTGTATGCTAACCTTACAAAGTTTTTTGTACAAATAAAGTTGTGTTTTTGGATTTTGTGGTAAGTGAAAAAGAAATCGAGGTGGATGAAGAAAAGATTAAAGTTATTAAGAAGTGCCCCACACCAAAGAGTGTTAGAGATGTGTGTTCTTTCCATGGATTGACAAGCTTTTATAGGCATTTTGTTAAGGACTTTAGCATTATAGTCGCACCATTAACTGAAGTGATAAAGAAAAATGTTGGCTTCAAATGGGGGGAATGCACAAGAGAATGTTTTTTTTTTTTTTTTGCTTAAATTTAAATTAACTAGTGCACCTTTATTAGTTTTGTCTCATTTCTCTAATACTCTTGAAATTGAATGTGATATATCAAGGTTAGAAATTAGAGTCATCCTTATGTAAGAAGGAAAACCCATTGCCTATTTTGGTGAAAAGCTTAATGGAGCATCTTTGAACTATCTAACCTATGACAAGGAGATGTATACTTTGGTGAGAGCACTACAAACATGGCAATACTACTTTTGGCCTAAAGAATTTGTCATCCATATCGACCATGAAAGTTTGAAGTACCCAAAGGGGTAACAAAAGCTCAACAAAAGACATGTCAAATGGAATGAGTTCATAGAATCTTTTCCATATGTCACAAGGTACAAACAAGGTAAGAAAAATATTATGGCTGATGCTTTATCCCGAAGGTGTGTGTTTCTTTTCCACTTTGGATGTTAGGCTTTTGGGATTTGAACGCATCAAAGATTTGTATGCATAAGACCTTGACTTTAGTAAATTCTATATTGCATGCGAAAAGGTTACTTTTGAAAAGTACTTTAGGCATGAAGGATTCTTGTTTAAATATAACAAAATGTGTGTGCCTAATTGTTCTTTGTGTGAATTACTTGTGAGGGAAGCACAAAGAGAGGGATAAATGAATCACTTTGGGGTGCAAAAGACTTTGAAAGTTTTGCATAAACACTTATAATGGCCAAATATGCTATTGGATGTGCAAAAGATTTATGATAAATGTATTGCATGTAAACAAGTTAAGTCCAAATCTCAACCACATAGATAATAAATACCTTTACCAATTCTTAGCATGCCTTGGATTAATATTTCAATGGATATTATTTTTGGTTTGCCTAGGTCTAAAAAGGGTCATAATTCAAATTTTGTTGTGGTTGATTGAATTCTAGTTCTTGTTTAGTGTAGGATTTTAATTATTTCTTTACTAGTGTTGTTAGCTAATGTTTTAGGAAGATAACTATATTCCTATTTAGTTTATTTCTTATTTCTAAAATAGGATTTACATCTTTTATTCCTAGTTAGTAAAATATTGTAATGCTTATAAATAGACCATTCAAACAATGTCTTTGGCATTCAATTTTTATTAATATAATTCAAATTTTCTTGTGAGAAATTGTTATTATCTTTGGTTCTTGAAAGAATTTAGTGAGGTTATTTGAGTGAAGGCTTAACTATCTTTGCAAACTTGTTTAATTCTAAACTTAAAATTGACTAGTTATTTTTAGGTTTGGATGTTAAATATCATTTGATTCTTTGTAACTTAGATTAATAGATACAAGTTATCTAGAGGTCTAGTTAGGAATTAAAGTCTTTGCTTGATTTTTTAAACATTCCTTGAGCAAAGGAACAACATTGAAGCGCAAGTTAAAACAAATTATCCACGTTTTGTATTAGGGTGCATGTATAAGTTAAAATGCAAGTTTTTCTTTGCTAATAGAATTACATATCTCATTTTAAAGTCAAACTCTTTTTAATAATTTGAAGTTTATTTTGAATTGGATTTTTTTTATTGGTGATATTTTGACATTTGTTTTACATAATCTAGAGGGGAGTTATATACATAACTATTATTAATATACATATTATTTTTAAAAGGTTAATTTTATATTTTTTAAAAGAATTATCTTTTTTAATCCATAATATGTTTTTTCTTTTTCTATACTTTCTAAAGATGACAAATACTTCGGGTTGAATTACTTCAATTTAAGTCACGCGGATTCGAATTATCCACCATAATTGTATATAAAAAAGATTTCTGGTTGGGTTCGGATTTATCTTTTAAAATAATATTTTAAATTAGATCAGATAATTTGTTATTCACTTTTTTAACTATATTTTTAAAATATCAATTTAGATTTGTTATTATTTATGCGATACTTTCTCACAATTTATTAAGAAAAATAATTTTTCAATCAATTAGATTTTACATAAAAAGAAATTAATTAAAAATATTTATTTTTGTTTAAACACTTAATAAAAATTTTGACTACTTTTAATAATTTAAATTATGTTTATATACAGAAAGGATTTTTTTCTGATTGACTTCAGATCAAGTCCCTTGTTTTCTCTTAAAAATAATATTTTGCATTGGGTAATTTATTTTTCACTTGTTAAACATATTTTTAAAATATCTATTTAGATTATTTATTATTTATGTGATATTTTTTATAATTTATTGAAACATAAATTTTTTAAAAAATTTATTTTCAATTAGGTAGATTTTACATAAACCAATTAAAAATTTTTAGTCTTGTTTAAATACTTAGCAAATTAAATATAATTTATTTTTTAAGTAAATGACTATATAAGATAAAAATGTGCAATTGAATTAAGTTCATATAAATTGAAAATAAAGAAAATACATTTTTAGTTTTTAAAAAATTTTAAATATTCTTACTAATTTGAAATTGAGTTTGAATAAAAAAAGGATTTAAGATCGAGTTCAATTCAGATTTTGAATTTACTTTTAAAATAATATTTCAGGTTGGATTATGTACTATTTATTTTTCAAAAAAATGTATTTTAAATTGCTCATTTTGTTTTTTATTATTTATGCAATATTTTCTCATAATTTATTAAGAAAAAATATTTTTGAAAAAAATATTTTTTAATAAGATAGATTTTATATAAAATAAAACTTAATTAAAATTATTTTATTTAAATACTTAATAAATTAAATATAATACGGATTTTTCAAGTAAATGAATATACATAATGAAAATGTACAATTGAATTAAGTACATATAGATTTAAAATAAAAAATATTTTTCATTTTTAAATAAATTTTAAATATTTTTATTTTCTAATTCGGATTTACACAAAGAAAAGATTTCGGATAGTGTTCAAATTGGATTTCGATTTTACCTTTAAAAATAATATTTCAGATTGGATAATTTAATATTCACTTTTTAAAATATATTTAAAATATTCATTTAGATTCTTTATTCTTTATGTGATATTTTCTCATATTTTATTAAAAATAATTTTTTTAAAAAGCATTTTTAATCAAGTGGATCTTATATAAACAAAATTTGATTAAAATTTTTTATTTTTCATTTACATTCTTAATAAATTAAATATAATATTTTTTTAAGTAAAAGTGACTAATTAGAAAAAAATTTTAGTGACTAATTAGAAAAAAAAATTTTAAACATAAATGGGTAAAATTTTTTAAATTGATAATAATAACCTTAAACTATAAATTTTAATTGGATGGATCATTTATATAATTAATTATTATTTCAATTTTAAATTTATGATATATGAAATTTATACTATCTATACTTACATTTCAATCGTTGAAATTTGTGATATTTAAAATTTATATTATATTATCCATAAAAGTGGTTAATTAGAAAAACTTTTCTACACATAAAAGGATGTATAATTTTTTAAAATTAACAATGATAATCTTAAGTTATTGGATGAATGATATTTTTTTATAAAATTAATTATAATTTCAATCTTTAAAATTTATGATTATTTGACTAAATAAATTATTAAGATCTTTATATCTATATGTTAGTGTTATTTTATTTTTTAAATATTACAAATTAAGATAATATTCATTTTAAGTCCATCAAACGACTTATTTAATGGCAGAAGAATGATGGCTGCGGCAGAAAGAATTTTAAAGCAAGACTAATGGTTCCGTTACAACCATTGTTGACAGAGCTATTGCGCTATTTGACGGGTGAGCAGCAAGAATTTTATAGCAAGACTAACTTTCTGCTAAAAAGCTAATATTTGGCATCAATTTTTAAAATTGTTGCTGATAGTCAAGGTAAAGACAAGGCTGCGACATTTTTTGTTACCATTCATCCTACAAAAACACAAAAACTAGTTTGACGTAACAAATTTGTTTTTGTCATAATATATTACTTAATTTTTTGACGGCAACAAAATACTGCTGCTATATGACTTGTTTTAACAAAAGAAGAAAAAAAGTTGGCTTTAGTTCAGTTCAAGTCGGTTTTTTCCAGTTCCAATCGACTTAACAAAATACTACTACTACTATAAGATAACTAGGGTTGAGCATGGTTCCTGGATTAACTGAACTGAGCTGAAGAATTGTACTGATAATGGTACTAAACCGAAAATAACTGAAATTTTTTTCAAAGAACCAATCAAAACTGAGCCGAAAATTTTATGAGCACAAGACTGGTTTTTTGTTAATAACTGGATCGAGAACTGGACTGAAACCGACTTAAACTGAACCAAATTGAAATATATATATATATATATAATAAACAACTTAAAATATAGACATTAAATATTGTATGGATGATATTTTTATTCAAATAATATATATAAATTATGTATTATCAAATTATATACTTACATTATGAGTAAATTATGTATTATAAATATATAATATACTATATAACTATAGTTATAAGTATATATATTTATGATCAAATGTACAATATATAATATAACAACATGTATATAATATATAGTTTCACTATATATCATATCATATATATTGCATCAATTTGATTTTTATAGGATAAAGTAACAATACAAATTTTTTATGAGGGAGATTTGAATTTATCTGAGCATGAGAATTTTATTTTTTTTAATTTAAAACTAAAATCACATTGAATTGAATTGAACCAAATAAAATCAATTACAATTGAATAATTGAATTGAATTGGATTTATTTTTTTCGGTCTAATTCAATCTGATCCTTCATTTTTTATCCTTGTCCCTTAATTTTTAGAGGACTAATAATTCGGTCAGGTCTTACTATTTTCTAAACCACCGAAATGGACCAAACCATGTTCAACCCTATTATTAAACAAGTTCTTTTTAAACTTTTTGTTAAAGAACTTTTTAAACTCATATATGTGTTTAAGGAATTCTCGATAATTGTTTATTCGAAGGATTTCATTGAGGTGATGAAACTGATTAAATTTATGAATATCCTATTGCATTTTTGAGTGCCCATATGAAAGAAAATTTTAAATTTGTCTATCCTCTACAACACTTTAGATGGAGAGATTCAATATTATCAATTTGCAATGGGTTATTGTATCTCGCATCAAGTTCAGGACATTTCCTTTGGAACCCATCAACTAGGGGAGACAAAAAGATTCCAGATCTTTTAAATAGGCCACTGATGAGACCTAAGAATTTTGGCCTTGGTTTTGTCAACGATGAATGTAAAATTGCCATGACTATAACAGAAATGTTTCCTTATAACTGTTATCATCTTGAAGTGTGGATCTTCAAATCACATTCAAAAAACTGGCGAAAGACAATTGCAGTTTTGGATTTGAATGATTATGGTCTGTCTCACGAAATGGGATGTTTTGTGAACAAACGTCTGTACTGGTCAACAGAAGATATCCAATCCTTGGTTGTATTCAATCTCGATTTCAAGGGTTTTATGCTCTCCTTTTCCTAATAGACTGTGGCATTAGATGACAATCTATGTTTAAGTACATATGCAGATGATAGAGGATTGGTGGTGTTGGTGGCTTTACGTGGACTCCATTTTTATAGTATAAGGGCAGAAAAATTTAAGGTGAGAATTAAATCTATAAAGGTATTAGGTTACTCTGAAGGAAAGGTTGTTGTTTGCTTTGAAATTGATGATTTCAGGAAGGAGAATGTAGGCTGTTATTACATGTACGATAAAAAGATTTAAAATTATGCAGTTTCCTGATTTTCAAGGTAGACTTTCCTTCCATGCCTTCATGGATTCGTATGGTAAATCAGTGTATCAAGATGTCAATCTGAGATGTTATTTCGGTTCGATATGTCCACCTACGAGACTCACCTAGAGGCACTTGATGATCCAAATTTCAAATATGATGGAGATTTTAATAGTTTGGAACATTAGAAGAGAGGATTATTAACTTATTAAAGAAGTGTTGGATTGGATTTGGAGAAATTCTAACTTTGACCAAATTGGATAAGGCTTTGAATGAGGGGGATAAAATTTTGTTGCATAAGGAGCTTTAGGCTTATTGGAATTTGTCCAACTATTTGTTAGGAAAGTCTTGTTATGTCATTTCATTTCACCTTTATAACTTCTAATCAAACTCATCATCTATAGCTTTGTTCCTGTGGGTTTGTTTTTTTTCGGTCTTTGACATGATATTTGTTGAATTATGATGGCTCATTTGATATCCCACATTGGGGAAATAACAAAGGGAAGAGAATTCTTTTTGTTATAAATAGAGCCTTAATTCCTTTAGTTTAATAATCTCAAAAATTGTCTACTCATCTCTTAGGCAATTTTCAATATTTCTCCCTCTTTTGTAATATTTCACTTTGTTAGTGAAATATAATTTTGGTAGTGTCCGA